>OY992876.1:516054956-516287456 GCA_963921405.1 Cepaea hortensis | reverse complement strand
TGCCCTGGCACGAAGATGAAACTAAACTTTGCCAGTCGAGACCGCTCCAAAGGCAGCAACCATTCTCGTCGGATCGACCCCTCCTCTATCCTCTTGATCATGTTCATTGAGTCGCTAAAGAAACAAGCCCTAGTGAATGTCTGTGTCTCGAGCCATGTTATTGCTTTACTTACTGCCATGACTTCCATGGTCAGGCTACTTGTGGTTTCAGTGAAAGCACCAGAGTCCTCCTTCACAATTCTCCCTCCGGCCCGAGCTGTAAAGGCCCATGAGCTTCTCACATGTCGGACGACCGACCCATCTGTGTAGATGACCGCGTCACCGTCTAGCGAATTCTCGAAAATCAACGCTTGTACTTCAGCCTCAACAGCAGCCGGATTTTCTTGTCTGCATTTTCTATCTAGTTGGATGCAAACTGAAAAGGATGTGCAGAAGTCTGTTGGCACTTGCACCCACTCCTCGCCAGGTTCTAAGTCCTCAAGTGGACACACCTGTTGAAGAATGTCTTCGGCTTGACCCATCCACGACCGTCCTCTTTTTAACCTGCTGCCCTTCCCCTTCCTAATTTCACTATGCAGTCGATGTTGTGTGTTTGCGTTAATTCTGAGGTAGGTGCGTGCCCTGCAACCTTGTATTCTCTCTTCAATGGTAGGAAAACCAAGAAGGTAGCGCATCGCCCTGCATGTTGTATCTCTTGTACATCCAAGAATAATGCGCATAGCTTCATTCTGTATCCTTTCCATCCTTTCTATCTGCTTATGGCTGAGAGTCAGGATTGCCATTGCATACTCCAAAACAGACATGACCAACCCCTCGTACAGAAGACATAGATGGCGCTGCTCACAGTTTGCTGCCGCCATCACCCGCATCGCTGCCAAACCCCGCTTGGCCTTTGATATCACCTGGTCTATGTGCACATTATAAGCAAGGTTTCGATCAAACCGTATCCCCAGGTAATTCATTGCCTGCGTTCTTTCCACCGTCTCTGAACACAGCATAACAGTTGGTGTTGGAGTGTTGACAATATGATTATTCAACGAGAACCAAGTCACTGTTGCCTTTGTTGGGTTGACCATTGCCCCAGCTTCATCACACCAAGTACTTATGCGATTGAGTTCGGTTTGTAGTTCCACAGCAACCTCCTCTCTATCCTTCCCCTGACGATACACTAAAACATCATCGGCATATGACAATGTCCTGCCAGGTCCAGTGATCTGCTCACTGGTGATTCTCACTGTGTAGACGTTGAACAGTACCGGAGATAATGGTGATCCCTGTGGTAGGCCAGGATATATTGTTGTTGGTTCCGAAGTCCAACTGCCACATCTAAAAACTACTTTCCGTTGGAAGAGGGCTGCAGCGATCCAACTAAGGAGGAATGGACTTACGTTTAGTTCGAGAAGCTGAAACATAAAAAAATCCAGTGGTACTCTGTTTATGCGTCCTCAAGATCAATCGCTGCAGCAACGGTTTCAGTGCCTGAGTGGAAACCTTCATAGACATCCTGGGCAAAGACTGCTGCATTGGTCCAGGTTTCTCTCTTTGGACGGTACCCACCCAGGGTGGGTGGGAAAACACCTTGCCTCTCTAGTTGGCTTGATATTTTCCTGGCAATTACCTTCTCCAGCAGCTTGCCTATTGTATTTTGCATGGTTATAATTCGATATCCCTGAATTTTTGTGTGGTCTTTGTCAGGCTTCGGCAAGGGAATCAGATAGCTGTGTAACCATTCCTCCTTGATGCTAGCACTCCCTATACTGTTGTTGTACATGTCTGCTAGTTTCTCTAGCTCATTGTCGGTACACCTATTTATGTCGTCGTATCTTATGCCATCAGGACCTGGAGCACTGTTTTTTGATCGTCGAAGCACAGCCTTGATTTCTTTCACTGTCACTGTGTCTTCATCCGAAGTGTTCTGGGTCTTGCATCTGTCTGAGGTGACCTCCTTGGCCAGATTTTGGCCTCCCATGTCTGTCTGGTTGCTTTGCTCAAGGTAGCGTTCAAAGAGGGCTTTGCCCTTGTCCTCGTCAGTCCTCTGCCAGATGAGGTCAGCACCTTAGAAGTCAGAAATGCTCTTATTCTTGACTACACCACTCATGCTTTTATGTAGTCGCCAGAAAAATTTCAGTGACTTGTCTGTGCTTACCCTTTGACACACCTCTGCCCATTTTTCGCTTTTAACAACCTTGACCAGTTTTTTGAAGTAGCTTACTTTTGTGTGCATCTCTCTTTCTAAGTGCAAGCAGGGACTAGGATGACCAGCTCTGTTCTTCTTGGCATTTTGCCATCTCCTTACAGCACTACGCTTATCCACCCAAGCCTTCTCCACCTCGAAACTCCACCACGGTGGCTGCTCCCAGCTTTTTTTCCTGCCCTGAAACGTTCTGCGCTTGTCACGTCTTATTTTACTCACCACATCTTGCCCTGTACTGTCATACTGGAACGTCTTTACCTTTAGCTTGTGCTGCCTGGTTCTGCCTTTCTCCACCAGTATGCTGCACGGGTGGTGGTCGCTGCCATGGTGTCCTAGGACACCCCATCTACACACTGTAGTGAGTGAATGTGAAACTAGCGCCAGATCAATAGCACTGTCCTCATCGCCGGACGGCTTGCTGTCCTGGTGACACAGCCACTGTTGATACAAACCAGGTCGATGGTTTCCAGTTAATGTCTCGAGCTCCTCCCCCTGTGTATTGGAGGAAATGTTTCCCAATGATCTGCCTTTAGCGTTGAAGTCACCACAGAAAATAACATTTCTCTCGTGGCCTAATATGCCACTTAAGCACTGCCACTTCTGGGCGTCCACACTGGCATTGCGGGCATAAACATTAACCACCACGAATGGTATACTGGAATGAACTCTCAACGCCTGTATTTGTATATAGTCACTGTCCCAACTGGACATGTCTAGCTCTGACGCCACCATGCTGTCGCGAACGAGAATCGCCATTCCCAGATGTCGTCTGTTGTAGAAACATTTGAAGCCGGCAATTTGGAGTAGCTGATCGCCCAGTCTCGTCTCCTGGAGTGCTACAATGTCGTTCCTGTAAACTAGGGTTTCTAAAATAGAGCCCCGTTGTTTTACACTGGCACAGTTCCAATATAGAATACGGATATTCCTGAGTCCTAGTCCGTGACACTTGAGTCTAAAACGCCTCAAACCTCCACGCTTACCTTGCTTCTTTTTCCCTGCGCGGCTACCACGCCGCTTCGGTATGTTGACTGCTGACCACACGAAAAACACACGTTGTTCCGCCATGTTGAAAAAAACGTAAACACAGACTGAGAACACCACACACGCTGCCGAAAATTAACTCAAGGATGGCTTCGCTCGATGCACGAACTCCGTAGCACCCGCGCAGATCTTGAGTAGAAACTCCTGATTTTACATCCTGGCACACCAATTACACGCAAGAGATGAATAAATCCATCCCCTACGCGAAAAAGTTAACGAACACAAAACAACACGACCGTCCGTCGCCATCTTGAAACTGGAAAAATCCAAGAAGTGCTGAATTTTAGTAAGTTGGTAAACTTTTTGTGCTATTCTCTTTGTGAGGACGTGAACATGAGAGCTCCAGTTTAGATGTCTGTCAATTAAAAGACCTAATGTTTTGTGTTCATTTACATTAACTATAGGTAACGTGTCCACGTGGAGATCGAGCGATGCTCCAGTTATGGCTAGGGTCTGTAGTTTTTTGACTGGTCGTTATTAGCATGGATTTGGTTTTGTCGATGTTAATAATCATGCGGTTTTCATTGCTCCATCTACTAAGGTTATCAAGTTCGTTTTGCAAAGAGCTCTCCAAGTCACTAAGGTTCTCTTGACTAGTGTAAATAGTGCAGTCGTCCGCAAATAGGTCACACGAAGTATTGAGGTATAAAGGAAGATCGTTAATATAAACTGCAAAAAGCAGCGGACCTAGTATTGAGCCCTGAGGCACACCAATATTAAGTTGTGTGGGTTTTGATAGACAGTTATTGAAGGACACTACTTGTTGTCTGTCGGATAAAAATGACGTAATTAGGTTCACCATACCTGTGCTAGTCTTCATTTGTTTGAATTTTCTAATTAAAATATCATGATCTACCATATCAAAGGCCTTTTTAAAGTCTACAAATACTGCTCCACAAATGTTGCCATTGTTGATACAAAGATGCCAGTTATCGGTCATTTTTGTTAGAGCACTATGGCAAGAATATTTAGGTCGAAACCCAGATTGACTGTCAATTATTAGATCGTTGTTAATTAAATGGTGTAATGTTATTTTATGTATGTGTTTTTCTAATGGCTTTGATAGCGACGATAGTAAGGAAATAGGTCTATAATTACCCAAGACTCTATTATCAGTTGAGCCATTTTAAAGTAGAGGATAAACTTTAGCAATTTTAAAGGCAGATGGAAAGTAGTTTTTGGACAGGCACTGATTATATATGAACGTCAAGGACTCACTAATAATTGGTGCAGCACTGCGAAGAATTTTATTACTGATACCATCTAGGCCTTCTGAATTTGTTGCTTTGAGATTCGAGAGATATTTATACACTTCTGCAACAGACATCAAGGGAATCTCAGGGGGAATATTTCTAGAGCATTTCTCTTCACAGAATGATGACAGTGAGCTTAAATTACAAGTCGCAAAGACAACTTCTCACGAACATCAGAAAGAAGCAGTCATCGTTTGTTGGCCACATTATGAGAAGAGAAGAACTGGAACATGTGACAACAGAAAAGATTTGTAGAAAGAGAGATAGAGGAAGGCAGCATGAGAAACTTCTTGACAGTCTTGTGAAATAAAACGGAAAGAAGTCGACACATGAAGAGATCCGTGACGTCAGAGATCGCAATTTGTGGAGAAGCATGGTCGGCAACACCAGCTGGCAGCGCACTTGATGATGATGATGATGATGATGATGATGATGATGATGATGATGATGGTGATGGTGATGATGATGATGTTGATGATGATGATGATGATGATGATGATGATGATGTTGATGATGATTATGATGATGATGCTGCTGCTGCTGCTGATGATGATGATGATGATGATGATGATGATGATGATGATGATGATGATGATGATGATGATGATGATGATGGTGATGGTGATGATGATGATGTTGATGATGATGCTGATGATGATGATGATGATGATGATGATGTTGATGATGATGATGATGATGATGATGCTGCTGCTGATGATGATGATGATGATGATGATGATGATGATGATGATGATGATGATGATGATGATGATGATGATGAGTTTAGTTCAGAATCTACATCACAGCACAGGGACATACCCATACGTGTAAGACAGCATAGTGAACGGATAAGAACGCATGTTCTTATACATCCGGTGTGTTGATGCCAAGGCAAGTGATTCAAACTCTACACAGGACAGGTGGACTAAAATGTTCACTTCTCGTCTTTGACTAGGGAACGTAAATTACAAATACCTCCGAAGTCGGAGTGGGTTCGCCTGATGGTGGGGGACATTAGTAATAGAGAAAGCTAATTCACACTCAAAAAATTCAGTCCAGTGTTACTAGAAGTAGTGTGTGTGGACTAAGTTTGAGTTCAAAGCCAGTGAGCGAAAGAAAAATAATCCCATACGTGCTCCGTTCTCATCTTCAATAACCAGCGAAGAGTCCCAATACTGACGGTGCCTCTAGTAGCCTGATTATGTCTCCGTCACTCTGTACACACATGTTGGTATAATGCTGTGATTCCAGCCATATGAAAGCCTGTGTAACTGCCATCACCTCCATCGTCATGCTGCTTGTGGTCATAGAGTGGGCACCACTGGATTCTGGAACGGTTCGGTCCCCTGAACGTGCCTTGAGTGCCCACGCACTTCTCTGCTGCTGTATAACAGATCCACATGTCAACATCTTTAACTATGCAGGTACTTTACTAACAGCAGATGCAAGATCTTTTAAAGAAGTTGAATGTAGACTAGACAAAGAAAAGACAGCATTCCATAAGATTAAGAATATTCTCTCCAATCTATATGTTTTAATGGAAGTGAGCAAAAGAGTTCTTAAGCGCTAGATTGAGCAAATCATTATTATGGAAGTCAATCATGGACAATAAGTAGGAACTATGTGGAGGCTGCGTAGATGTGGTTTTATAGAAGAAGACTGAGAACGCTGTGGACGGAATGATAGAGTAACGAAGATATCTGGACAGAAGTTAACGCACACAGAAACACTGGTTACTCGCATCGGGTGTAGACAGCACACATTCTGTGGGAATGTCCTGAGAAATGGGAAGCTGGAGTATGTCGTCACGACGAGATGGAGGTGAGGAGAGGCAGGGGGAGACCAAGAGAGAAGATGCTGGGCAGTTTGACATCTTTGCATGAAGGAACAGTAGTATCATAAATGATTGAACACCTAATTGTTTGCAATCCAGAAATTATTGGCAA
Organism: Cepaea hortensis; assembly: GCA_963921405.1. Lineage (NCBI taxonomy): Eukaryota > Metazoa > Mollusca > Gastropoda > Stylommatophora > Helicidae > Cepaea > Cepaea hortensis. The sequence continues at coordinate 516,281,022 of OY992876.1, read as the reverse complement.
TAAACGAAGCAGAAGTTAGTTAGTTGGTTAGTCGACAGATCATCCTCATTGCACATCGAACTATTCAGTCCATAAATGCTCGGATCCCCTTCGCAGCAAATCATGCAGCGTGTAGCGGCTAACGACACCAGTTCTGTGTTGGTTTATCAATATTCTTTGGCTTCCTGCGTAGAAAAGAAGAGGATATAAACGAGGTAGAAGGCAGTAGAAAGACATGATCACTAACGCCACACGGCACGAACAATAAAGTTACTCGCCAGTGCACTCCGCATTCCAAGCTAAAAGATATGGAACTAATTATTACATTCGTACAGACAACCAGTTAAGAATTCGAGAATGTGCGCGCACATACACGCAATGTACGCAGTAAAATCACTTAAACATCAAGGGACATCGAATCGAGTTGTGCAGAAACTGATAAAAGTAATCAACCAAGCGTGACAGGCGGTGACGATTCATACACAGGTGGAAACATGTCAAGTCTTTCCACAGGTAAAATCTGTCAACTATGTCGCAGGTTAAGGTGGTGCACTCATGAGATTTGTCGAGGCGATGTTAGAGTTTTACCTCATTATTGTGAGCATTATTTCAAAAGAATCTAGGGTCTGTAGCATCATCATCATCCTCACAGACATCTTCGCAGACACCACATATGAAATCTGTTTAAAACTTTAAACGTTTCTCTTGGTGTGAGTAAGTTGTCCAGGTTTCACTGCCATAAAGAAGAGTACTAAGGACACAGCCTTGATAGACAAGGACTGTTGTTTTGACAGTAAGATTCCTGTTCTCCCAGACTCTTTTTCTTAACCTGTTCATTGTTGTTGCTGCCTTACCAATCCGGATGTTGATTTCCTGATCTAGGGATAATTTGCTATTTACCACTGATCCTAGATATATAAATTGGTTTACCATATCTAGTTTGGCGTCGTCAATACTGATTGATGGTACCCCATTTGCACTTTGTGACGTAATCTGTGTCTTCCTTTTGCTAATTGTTAAACCAAATTCAGAACAAGCATTGGAGAATGCAGAAAGTAGACATTGTAATTCTTCCTCAGAGTGGGTCGTAACTGCAGCATCATCTGCAAAAAGCAACTCTCTGATCAGTACCTTCCTAATTTTGGTCTTGGCCTTCAATCTCTGAGCATTGTAGAGGCCGCCATCTGAGCGTGAGTGAATTTATATACCACCATCTTGATCACGAAAGGCATATTTCAGTAGAAGTGAAAAGTATATTCCAAAGAGGGTGGGAGCTAGTACACAACCTTGCTTAACTCCACTCTTGATATCAAACTCTTCAGAAGTTGCACCATCAAACTTGATTATACCTTTCATGCCTGTGTGGAATGATTCCACAATGGACAGGAGAGTTGGCGGGCAGCCAATCTTCTTTAGTGCCTTGAACAGACCCTCACGACTGACCTAATCAAATGCCTTTGTGAGGTCGATGAAGGCAATAAACAGTGGTTGATTCTGTTCACAGTATTTTTCTTGCATTTGTCGCAATGAGAATATAATATCAATGTTAGAACGGTTCTGTCGAAAGCCACACTGTGATTCGGGGTAGACTTGATCTCTCAGGACTTGAAGTCTGCGGAGAACAATTTCTGGAAAACACTTTTCCAACAATACACAGAAGTGAGATACCCTTATAGTTGTTGCAGTCGCTCCGATCGCCCTTGTTCTTGTACAGTGTTATGATGCTTGAATCTTTGAAATCCTGTGGGACTTGTCCTTCTCGCCAGCATAGCACTATTTGCTGGTGGATCTGTAGAGTGAGTGTGTCTTGCCCACACCTGATAACCTTTCCTGGACCCTTGCCAGATGCAAGTTCATTTACAGCACACTTAACTTCTGTTATGGTGGGAAGTGTGTCCAGGTGGTCAAGAGTTGGTAGAGTCTCTATGGCGTTGAGAGCATCATCCGCTAGTTTGGTCTCACTTGAGTAAAGCTCCAAATAGTGCTGTACCCATCTGTCCATCTGCTGTTTCTTATCAGTTATGATTTCTCCAGTCAAGGTTTTCAATGGTGCACTTCTTTTGATCATTGGACCACAGGCTTTCTTTATTCCTTCATATATGCTTCTGATGTTTCCCTTATCACTTGCGATTTGAATGGACTCACATAACTTGATCCAATAATCATTTGCACACTGCCTAGCAGCCTTTGCACATCCTTCTTAGCTTGCTTTAGCTCACTCAGAGTGTTACGCGTTGGTCTTTCCTTGTTTCTTAAGAGAACTATCTTCTTCTTATCAATCAAGGGCTGCAGAGTCTGGCTGTTTGCCACAAACCAGTCTTGCCTATTATGATCCACAGTGTCGTAAACCCCTACGGCAGTTTTATAAAGAGTTTCCTTAAGTTGACCCCACTTTTCATTTACTGTACAATTTTCTGGTGTATCAGTGAAAGCGTCTTCATGTTGCTGTTGAAACTGAAAGCACTTTTCAGGATCGTGAGTGTTAATAATATTAATCCTGGGGCTAGATTTGTGTTTAGCTGTGTAGATTCTCTTTGGTCTCAGTCTAACCCTTGCAACAACCAAAGAATGATCCGTATCACAGTCAGCACTGTGGTAAAGTCGAGTCAATGATACATGGTTCACTTGTTGTCTCCGTGTGATGATGAAGTCCAGCTGGTGCCAATGGCCGGATCTTGGATGTTTCAATGTGACCTTATGCATCTCTTTTGTTTTAAAAAAGGAGTTTGTAATACATAGGTCATTACTGGTGCAATGCTCCAGCAGCCTTTGCCCACTTTCATTCATGCGACCGATGTTGTATTTTCCAAGGCACACTGGCCATGAACTCGAGTCCTTGCCCACACGAGCATTGAAATCACTGAGCATATACATGTAGTCATATTTTGGAACTGCCTTAATCACACAGTCTAACTCTTCATATAACGAATCCTTCACATCATCAGAGGAATCGAGTGTCGGTGCATATGCAGTAATAATGGTGGCAAAACCGCAAGAGGTTGCCAAGCGCAGGGATAATAGTCTTTCATTTCTTCCTGCTGGATTTTCAGTCATTCCCAGTAGCGAATTCTTCACCGCAAAGCCCACGCCGTGTTGCCTTTTTCTGCCTGCCCTCTACCCTTCCAAAAAAAGGTGTAATTGTTTTCCCTGAGTGACCCTTCCTCAGCGAGGCGAGTCTCCTGCAGGCCAGCAATATCAATGTTAAGACGATTGAGTTCGGCATCAATCACAGTCGTTTTTCTCACATTGTCAATATTGGTCAAGTCAGTGGAAAATCCCGGACACATGGTTCTCTCGTTCCAGGTTGCAAGCCGTAGCTTGAGGTTTCTATTTTTCTTTTTATTAGTACCTGGTGCATTGGTTTTACAGCCTGCGATTCAGATTTTGTCCTAGTCCCAAGCACCCATTGAAGCAGGCAGGCTGTGGCGGATCAGCACCCAACTGGACGGGGGCAGCCCAACTTGAGGCGGGCGGTAGCTAATCAGTGACACCTATAGGTGTCTCCCACCGTCAGAGGCAACGCGTGGCGCCCCATGTCTACGCCAACTGACAAGGACTTATAACCCGTAACAGTTGCCTCTCGCTTTGATTCCGAGACCAGTCAAGACCAGAGATGGAGTTATTGCCTCTCCATAGCACAAAGCCTGGGCTAAAATATAGAGATCATGTGTTGCCCATGTAGCATGATCCCTCTCTCGGCCTGCCTAGGTCACTCCAGAGGAAAGGTAACACCCCTACATCTGGAACAAGACAAGCTGCAGAATCAGCAAAGCAATGCTCTAATTGTCCGCCTGTCGGAGCTTCGATCCTAGACCAGCCGCCAACCAAGGCTTAGGGCCTGGTCTGCCCTGCCATGACATTTTGTCTGTAGGCTGCATTTCCTCGCACCAGAGTAGGCTTGTACCCTCCCAATTGTGCTCTTCCGCCCGAGGCCGTTGGCACAATGTAGGGTGTCGGGTTTGGTAAGCGCCGCCCAACGTTCGGCGCTTACAGAAAGCAGGTAGTACCGTCTACTGTTATACGGTAGCTCAGTCATATCTGACTAAGACCTGACATCATCCTCAGACATCGCACCATTATCAACATCATCAAAAGCATCACAATCATAGTTTGTTAGACGTTAGTTGTTAATCAGGGTTACAACTTCAAGGCTAAGGGTCACCACATAATGATCCGTTCCTGTGTTAGTGAATGTCCCACAAAATACTCTTCAGTGCGAAAAGTGGAATAGAAAGCAGTCCCGACAAAACCAACAGCAGGCACAGGCATAGATGAAAAAGGCCTTACCAGAATGCCAACACAACAGTCAGAAACTAAAATTATAGTTCATCGTTGATGGAAGCGTGTCACTAGAAACCCAGCAGTTGCACACAAATTATTGCATGAGGCAAAACGAGGTAGTTCTGCAACCCGCCGTCCGCCACGTTTTGAACATGCAATTCACAATACAAACAACAGAGGACAGATGTAAAAGCATTCCACACTAAATCCACAGCTAACAGTGTTGCTCCACGCACTTAATTTTGTAGCTGGGACACGAAATCATAGTCATCATCATCATCATCATCATCATCATCATCATCATCATCATCATCATCATCATCATCACCACCACCACCACCACCACCACCACCACCACCACCACCACCACCACCACCACCACCACCACCACCACCACCACCACCACCACCACCACCATCACCATCATCATCATCATCATCATCATCATCTTCATCATCAATATAAGCATCATCATCTTCCTCCTCCTCCTACTCCTCCTCCTCCTCTTTCTCCTCCTCCTTCTCCTCATTATTATCATTATTTTAATCATAATTCTTCTCCTCTTTCTTTTCAGTAACATAATCTTCCTCCTCTTCTTCCCACCCCTCCTACTCCTCGTCCACTTCCTCCTCATAATTATCATCATCATCGTCAGTAAAATCATAATAATCATAACGATAATCATCATTATGACAATGGTTATAATCATCAGCATTATTATAATCGTCCAGTTCCCATGGTCTCAATACCCATCGTGTCGGATTCGGATTTGTAAAATCGACGACGCCTAAAAGGAAACCAGGACAAACCTAAAGAAGTGAATGATACCAGAGTAATACTCACCCACCTCGTTCCAATGTCTCTATTTAAACAAGGGTGTAGCACCATATATACAATGGACATTAAGGCTGATGATGGTGGTGATTATAGTAATGATGGTATTAGTTATGATGTGGTGATTATAGTAATGATGGGGATTTTGATGATGGTGGTGATTATAGTAATGATGGTGATAGTGATGATGGTGGTGATTATAGTAATGATGGGGATTTTGATGATGGTGGTGATTATAGTAATGATGGTGATAGTGATGATGGTGGTGATTATAGTAATGATGGGGATTTTGATGATGGTGGTGATTATAGTAATGATGGTGATAGTGATGATGGTGGTGATTATAGTAATGATGGGGATTTTGATGATGGTGGTGATTATAGTAATGATGGTGATAGTGATGATGGTGGTGATTATAGTAATGATGGGGATTTTGATGATGGTGGTGATTATAGTAATGATGGTGATAGTGATGATGGTGGTGATTATAGTAATGATGGGGATTTTGATGATGGTGGTGATTATAGTAATGATGGTGATAGTGATGATGGTGGTGATTATAGTAATTATGGGGATTTTGATGATGGTGGTGATTATAGTAATGATGGTGATAGTGATGATGGTGGTGATTATAGTAATGATGGGGATTTTGATGATGGTGGTGATTATAGTAATGAAGGTGATAGTGATGATGGTGGTGATTATAGTAATGATGGGGATATTGATGATGGTGGTGATTATAGTAATAATGGTGATAGTGATGATGGTGGTGATTATAGTAATGATGGTGATAGTGATGATGGTGGTGATTATAGTAATGATGGGGATATTGATGATGGTGGTGATTATAGTAATAATGGTGATAGTGATGATGGTGGTGATTATAGTAATGATGGTGATAGTGATGATGGTAGTGATTATAGTAATGATGGTGATAGTGATGATGGTGGTGATTATAATAATGATGGTGATAGTGATGATGATGGTGATGATGGTGATGATGATGATGATGATGATGATGATGATGATTATGATGGTGATTGTGATAATGGGAAGATGGTGACTATGAATATGTTATTTATGATGGGTTTGATGAGGATGATTGTGATGATTATGCTGGTTGTCGTGATGATGATAATTCGAGAAGGACAGCCAGACATCGAAGTCATAAAAATTGACGTTTGTTTGATTACGAACAATGGTCAAATGTTCCCGTCACCAACAATTACCACCAGTGTTTTGACCCGCATCATGTTCTTGATCTTGGCTTAAATTAGCCCGTGACATATTCTCAGTGCTCCAGCAGGTTTGACAATGCAACACTTCACAGAGGCCGGGTCGCCCACAAGTTCGAACTGTGTCAGCTTGTGCAACGTGTTGACTGAAACAGCTCTAGCTCGACGAGTCCCAGGTCGCGCATCTACACAGCGGATTGTCGACAATCAAGGTGTTGTGGCAATGATCTCATTTACTTACAGCTAGTCTTCTCAAGCTTTACATTCAGGATCTAATACTGTTTAACTGTAAGTTGACATTTTACATCTTTTAACTAACATCGTAATTTAATTATGTAATGTTGTTGTTAAGGCAGTTAATCAACATGACCAGACTATGCACGGAAGATACTTATAATATAGTAACATATAAAGGCAGGAAATCAGACCCTTTCCAAATAACATCTGGCTTGAAACAGGGTGATGCACTATCGCCGCTACTCTTCAATCTAGCTCCAGAGAAAGTTGTAAGGAAGGTAAAGGAGGAATATGATATTGGAGGAACATCCAAGCTGCTTGGTTATGCAGATGATATAGATATTATAGGGGGAAATGAACAAAAGACATTGGAAATATTGACTCACTTAAAGGAAAAAGCCCAACAGATGGGGCTGATTATCAACCAAGATAAGACAGAATATATGGTAATTTCAAGAGAAGGAATGGCTAAAAACTCTGGCCACATACAAATAGATAATATGACCATTAAAAGAACGGATACAAATACCTGCGTACAATCTTCAATTGCTCCAACATCACAAGGGAAGAAATACAAACTAGAATCAATTCTGGAAATAAGATATACTATGCACTACAACATCTACTAAAATCAAATGCGCTATCTCGTAACACCAAAATCACAATATACAAAACACTGATCAGACCAGTTGTGCTGTATGGCTCTGAAACCTGGAGTACAACGAAAGGAGACGAAGCCTTGTTACAAACCCTTTGAGAACAAAGTTTTAAGACGTATCTTTGGACCCATTAGGGATACACAAAGTGGAGAGTGGAAAAGAAAAAGTAACAAAGACATTTATGATCTGTTTAAGTCCCCGCTAATCACTGGTATCATGAAGGCTAATAGACTACAATGGCTGGGGCATATAGGAAGAATGGAAGATAATAGGGAAACAAAACTCGCTTACACTCAGGAAATAAATGACTGTAGACCCCGAGATAGACCAAGAAGACGGTGAAGAGATAATACATATACAGACATACAAGCACTTGGAATCAACGACTGGCAAGAGAAGGTCAACCAGAGAGACGAATGGAGACGGATTGTATCTGCAGCAAAGAACCTCAATGTCTCGGAACGCTGAAGAAGAAGAAGAGAATGTTGTTGTTATAGTGCGTTAACAAATGTTTGCCACAGTCATCATCATCGTCAAGTGCCGTGCTGACTGGCGTAGGAGTTCATGACTCTCCACAGATCTCTGTCCTTGGTTTTCTGGATCAACTCTGTCGTTGATAGTCATCCATGCCACCGTCGCAACCCATTCAGTATAATTTCTCGTGGTCTGCCTCTGCCTCTCTTCCCCTCGAATTTTCCAATTGTCACGATGTTTTCCAGCACCTCTCTTCTTTATTATTGTTGTATATAATGTTCTAGTTTCGCCAGCCTCTTTAAGGCATTCGTCGTTAGTTACTTTGGCAGTCCAAGGAATTCACAACACTCGTCTAAGGAACCACATCTCTGTTGCTTCCAATCTCTTCCTAATTTGTGTATTCAAGATTCGCAGCCATACAGCAAAACAGGATCTATATAGCACCTCAACTGAGTGAAATTGATGAGATTTATCAAACAACCTTATCATTATATACAACCAAAGAAAATCATCTTTGTTCTAGAGATTGTACAGCAGATTTCAATGTTTGTTTATATACGGTATATAATTACTCTTACGACACGCATGAAAGATTACAGTGTTGCTATTCTTTGTTTTTCTTATTGTTTTTTGTTAATGTTGTAATATACGGGCGACTACTGGCCGAGTGGCTAGAATATACGGGTGACTACTGGCCGAGTGGCTAGAATATACGGGCGACTACTGGCCGAGTGGCTAGAATATACGGGCGACTACTGGCCGAGTGGCTAGAATATACGGGCGACTACTGGCCGAGTGGCTAGAATATACGGGCGGCTACTGGCCGAGTGGCTAGAATGCCGGGCTCTCCTCGGGAGACCCGGGTTCGAATCCTTGGTAAGGCGTGGAGTATCTTTTTATTTTGTCCGGGGCAAAAAGAAAACTCTAACCTGCACAGTTCGCGGCAACTGCACTAGCCATGCGACCTTAATTCCTCAGGCTCAAGACCCCCCCCCCCCTGTCCTACACCGCCAGGTACTATAGGCAGTAAATGACAGTTTTTTTTTTTTTTTTTTAATGACAGATCCCTTTTAGGACGGTGCAGTCAACATCAGCATTTCACTGCTATTGTTGATGTCTTGGCAAGTTTTACGTTCAATAGTTTGCCATTGCTATCTGAACGACCGGCTGCCATACCAACATGTTAAAACCAGCGCGACACGGTCTGCTGCTAAATCGGTCACCGCTGTGTTTCGAACGCGGGTAAGCTGCATTACGAATCTCGTCCGCAAAGCCATCGCCACGGAGGTCGGATGTATGTCAAACTTGGGCGATATCAAAATCACTCTTACTCAAAATCAACAAATGTGAGATGAGATGCTAAAAAAGAGCTGCCAACTGAATTATCTGAGACCGAGTAAGAAATGATCTTATCAGGCAGACAATGGGATAAACTACTTGCGCTACATATATGTAAAGACAGAAGATCAAATGGTTCGGTCATCTCGTTAGACTGCAATACCATCAACAACCAGCATTGGTCCTACGTTAAAGAAGATTTACTACGAGAGAAAGAAAATGGATTGACATTTTCAAAGATATTGTACAGTCACACGAAATGACACTATCCAATGCCACCAATCGGGTGCTGGAATGTTAACTATTCCTCTCCACCCCGCATAAAAGCAAAAATAAAAGATGATTACAATGAATACCGTATGCGAATATTCCCCCAAACACAAGTGGATCAGTAATCGGCAGGTTTTCCATTCTATCTCCCTACCAACTAAACATCTAAGGTAATCTGCAAACATTCATTCTTCTGCACAAGCACAGACATGAGAAATAATCTTTTGAAGTGATTTCTGTCACGCCCAGACACGTGATTCCTGGACATACATTTATGTAATTTATAATACCTCAAATTGCGTCATAGAATAAACTCTCGATGTAGAATGTTTAATGATATGAATTCCGTTCTCACGCCCCCTCCACTTTATCTTCTTTCTTCATACTGTGGCTCCTGTTTTCTTTTGTTTCGTGATCGACTTATTCTTCTCAGTGGCCAAGAAGTTTCGTAATCCGCACATCGCGTTCGAAACACAGGGGCCGCAGACCGCCGCCATATGTTTTTTTTTAAAAATCAAATGGTATGGGTGCCGGTCGTTCACAAAGCAATGGAAAACTACTGAACGTAAACTTGTCCAGAAATCACGAACAGCCAAACAATACTGGTGTTGACTGCTATGTCCTGTAAATAAGTTTGCAGCATATCTTTTACATTACTTCGCAGTAAACGCCAGCATTTTTTCTTGGGATCTCTTGGCAAGTTTACGTTCAGTAATTTGCTATTGCTTTCTGAACGACCGGCACACATACCATTTCGAAAAAAAAAAAAAAAAAAAAAGCGCAAGACGGTCTGCGGTAAAATCGCCCTCAGCTGTGTTTCGAACGCGGGTATGTGGGATTACGAACTGCATCCGTAACTACTTCACCACAAAGCCGGCCACGTCCTGTAAAGTTAGTTAGTTAGTTAGTTAGTCACGGTTCCAACTTCACAGCAACGGGTCGTCCCCATTATGCTCCGTTCCTGTGCCAGTGAATATCACATAAAACGCTCCGCACTGCCCAATGTGAAAAGTGGAAAAGACAGGAGTCTCGACAAACAACAGCCCGCACAGATACACTGTGCATAATGCCGCCACCAGAATGTCAACACACCAGTCCCCCACGAAACATCCAGTTTATCTCTGATAGAATCGGTAGTCATTTTCCCATCTGGATGTTTCCTTGATGTTCACCCACACAGTCCACGAACATACAGTTCATCGTCGATGGCGGTGGCAGTCAACCAGAAGCCCAGCAGCCACGCATTTCTGCATAAGGCAAACACCTGTAAAGTATATACATTTAACGTATTCTTCTTGTTCTTCTCCTCCACCTCCTCCTTGTTTTTCTTCGTCTTCGTGATCTCCGAATCCTCTTCTACCACGTCCTCGTGCACCTCCTCCTCCTCCTCCCCCTCCTCCTTTTCTTCTTCTTCTTCTTCTTCTTCTTCTTCTTCTTCTTCTTCTTCTTCTTCTTCTTCTTCTTCTTCTTCTTCTTCTTCTTCTTCTTCTTCTTCTTCTTCTTCTTCTTCTTCTTCTTCTTCTTCTCCACTCCTCAACTGTCACCTCCGCCTCCTCCTCCATCTCCTCCTCCCCCTCCCTCTCCTCCTACTTCTCCTCCTCCTCTTCCTCCACCCCTCCTATTCCTCCCCTACCTCCTTCTCCTCCTCCCCTTCACTACCTCCACCTCTTACTCCTTCTCATTTTCATCTTCCTCCACCTCCTCTTTCCCCTCCTCCACCTCCCAGCACTATATACCCAATACACATTAAGTCATAAGATAGAGTCATTTAACTAACTTGACTTACTTCTGAATAAGTCGCCTGCCTAGATCTCTGGAGCTCGGGGTTTAATTTCAAATTTCGTCATTCAGTTCATCGGCGAATGAAGGCCCCGTATGGTGATGCATGCTTGTCAGTCCAGCAAGTGTATTTGTGGGGTAGGAAGTTTCAAAACGGCGTGACTTCTGTGACAGATTGTTCACGACCGGGTCAGGCACACCGAATAGTGACCCCAACGGCGATTTTTTTCTACAGGAATCCAATCCTTTATCGGCGCTGGAGGACTTGCATTGAAGCAGTGGTTACTACTGTCACATAATGTCATGTACTGCCAATATAGTACCTTGCGGTGTACGGCAGGGCTTGAGCCTGAGGAATTAAGACCGCCTGGCTAGTGCAGTCGCCGTGAACTGTGCAGGCTAGAGTTTTCTGTTTGCCCCCGACAGAAAAAAAACACAACTCCACACCTTATCAAGGATTCGAACCTGAGTCTCCCGAAAGAGAATCCGGCATTCTAGCCACCCCGCCAGCCAGTGGTGACTCATCATCATCATCAAGTGCCGTGCCGGCTGACGTAGGCGTTCATGGCTCTCCATAGATCTCGGTCTTTGGTTTTCTGGATCAACTCTGCTGCTGATATTCCTCCATGCCACCGTCTCAATCCATCCAACATCACTTCTCTTGGTCTACCTCTGCCTCTCTTTCCCTCGAACTTTCCAGTTGTTACGATGTTCTCCAATGCCTCTCTTCTCATCACATGACCGAGGAAAGCTGTTTGTCTCTGTCTTATTGTTGTATATAATGTTCTAGTTTCATTAGACTGTTTCAGGCAGTCGTCGTTAGTTACTCTGGCAGTCCAAGGAATTCGCAACATTCGTCTCAGGAACCACATCTCTGTTGCTTCTAATTTCTTCTTAATTTGTTCATTTACATTCCAAGATTCACTGCCATACAGTGGTGACTACTTTAATTTAAAAAACAAAACAAAAAACGATGCATTTGTTCTGTACCTTTTCAAAATATATTCAAAGGAAAACAAAATAAATAAATGTTTTCATGTAAAGCTACCTTGTATATTTTCATGCATAGTTTCTCATGTAGTTGTACCGGCATGCGTTTGTTGTTTGTGTGCTGACGAAGGCTTTGGCTGCAGTGTTTATTTTGTTACGTGTAATCGTGCTGTAGTAAAGCTTAAGGTCTAGTACTGATTATTTGGTGATTCAATCATTCGGTTAGGGAGTACAGTTTTCTTCGTAGACCACCGAGGGTCGTCGCTGGAGCTATGGAGTTCGTATTCTGTGCGACGCTTTCGACAAACTGCCCAGCTGAAAGAGGCCGAGGTTTATGAGAGAAAACCGGAGCAACGAAGTCGATATTTTAGCCTGTAAATCCCCCATAAACCCTTTACTTCTTTACGAATGTATGATCCCATTGAATTAATTGATCCGCCTGTCGCTACGCAATACTGAACAAAGACATGTGACCTCTGACCTGTAAATTCCCCATAAACCAGTTTACTTCCTTCCGAATGTATGAACTTATGAATTAATTGATCAGCCTGTCGCTACGCAAAGCTGAACAAAGAAATGTGACATAACACATTTGTCATGGTTGATTTCACGCCAATCTCCAAGCAAATCTTTGCGGCGGACATTGTGTAACCACATCTAGACCAGAAGGTATGATGACGTGGGTTGGTTGTCTGTTTTATTTGTTTTTTTTTGTTTTGTTACTAGAACTTTGCAACAACCACACGGGAATGTGTTGTGTTTTATTTGATAACTAGAACCTTGCAACAATATAGTCTGTCTGTCTGTCTGTCTGTCTGTCTGTCTGTCTGTCGGTCGGTCGGTCGGTCGGTCGGTCGGTCGGTCGGTCGGTCGGTCGGTCGGTCGGTCGGTCGGTCGGTCGGTCGGTCGGTCGGTCGGTCGGTCGGTCGGTCGGTCGGTCGGTCGGTCGGTCGGTCGGTCGGTCGGTCGGTCGGTCGGTCGGTCGGTCGGTCGGTCGGTCGGTCGGTCGGTCGGTCGGTCGGTCGGTCGGTCGGTCGGTCGGTCGGTCGGTCGGTCGGTCGGTCGGTCGGTCGGTCGGTCGGTCGGTCGGTCGGTCGGTCGGTCGGTCGGTCGGTCGGTCGGTCGGTCGGTCGGTCGGTCGGTCGGTCGGTCGGTCGGTCGGTCGGTCGGTCGGTCGGTCGGTCGGTCGGTCGGTCGGTCGGTCGGTCGGTCGGTCGGTCGGTCGGTCGGTCGGTCGGTCGGTCGGTCGGTCGGTCGGTCGGTCGGTCGGTCGGTCGGTCGGTCGGTCGGTCGGTCGGTCGGTCGGTCGGTCGGTCGGTCGGTCGGTCGGTCGGTCGGTCGGTCGGTCGGTCGGTCGGTCGGTCGGTCGGTCGGTCGGTCGGTCGGTCGGTCGGTCGGTCGGTCGGTCGGTCGGTCGGTCGGTCGGTCGGTCGGTCGGTCGGTCGGTCGGTCGGTCGGTCGGTCGGTCGGTCGGTCGGTCGGTCGGTCGGTCGGTCGGTCGGTCGGTCGGTCGGTCGGTCGGTCGGTCGGTCGGTCGGTCGGTCGGTCGGTCGGTCGGTCGGTCGGTCGGTCGGTCGGTCGGTCGGTCGGTCGGTCGGTCGGTCGGTCGGTCGGTCGGTCGGTCGGTCGGTCGGTCGGTCGGTCGGTCGGTCGGTCGGTCGGTCGGTCGGTCGGTCGGTCGGTCGGTCGGTCGGTCGGTCGGTCGGTCGGTCGGTCGGTCGGTCGGTCGGTCGGTCGGTCGGTCGGTCGGTCGGTCGGTCGGTCGGTCGGTCGGTCGGTCGGTCGGTCGGTCGGTCGGTCGGTCGGTCGGTCGGTCGGTCGGTCGGTCGGTCGGTCGGTCGGTCGGTCGGTCGGTCGGTCGGTCGGTCGGTCGGTCGGTCGGTCGGTCGGTCGGTCGGTCGGTCGGTCGGTCGGTCGGTCGGTCGGTCGGTCGGTCGGTCGGTCGGTCGGTCGGTCGGTCGGTCGGTCGGTCGGTCGGTCGGTCGGTCGGTCGGTCGGTCGGTCGGTCGGTCGGTCGGTCGGTCGGTCGGTCGGTCGGTCGGTCGGTCGGTCGGTCGGTCGGTCGGTCGGTCGGTCGGTCGGTCGGTCGGTCGGTCGGTCGGTCGGTCGGTCGGTCGGTCGGTCGGTCGGTCGGTCGGTCGGTCGGTCGGTCGGTCGGTCGGTCGGTCGGTCGGTCCGCCCGGCCGGCCGGCCGGCCGTCTGTCTGTCTGTCTGTCTGTCCGTCTGCCTGCCTGCCTGACTGGCTGGCTGCCTGTCTGTCTGCCTGTCTGTCTGTCTGTCTGTCTGTCTGTCTGTCTGTCTGTCTGTCTGTCAGTCTGTCTGTCTGTCTGTCTGTGAAAGGTGGGGGAGGTGTGGGATGTGCAGGTGATTGAAAGATGTATGTGAGGATGGGGGATGTGTGTTTGGCTGGGTGGTTGGGTTGTGTGTGGGTGGGAGGGTAGATGAGAGATGCATGTGTTGATGGGCGCGTGGGTGATGTGTGGGTGTGAGTGGTTGATGGATGAGTACGTGAGTGGGCGGATGTGTGTGAGAGATGAGTGTATGGGTGGGGGAGGTGTGTAGTTGTGAGAAGATGTGTGTGAGCGGCGGATGTGTGTGGGTGGGGTATATGTGGGTGGCGGGGTGTGTGTGGGTGAGAGGTGTGTGATTTGGGTTATGGGTGGGAGATATGTGTGGGCAGGTTGGGAGATGTGTTTATGGGTGGGGATGTGTGTATAGGTGGGGATGTGTAGTTGAGAGGTGGCGAATATTGGGTGGGTTAGTGGGTGTAGGTTGGCTGATGTGTGTGTGGGTGGCTGGGGAAAATTGTGAGAGTGCGGGATATGTGTGTGGATATGTGCGGGATGTGTGGGTTGGCGGGGGTATGTGTGTGTGGTTTCTTCTTCTTCTTCTTCTTCTTCTTCTTCTTCTTCTTCTTCTTCTTCTTCTTCTTCTTCTTCTTCTTCTTCTTCTTCTTCTTCTTCTTCTTCTTCTTCTTCTTCTTCTTCTTCTTCTTCTTCTTCTTCTTCCTCTTCTTCTAGATTGGACTTATACAAAACTTGTTTCGCATATTCTGGTGCTCACTTGTGGAATAGCCTTCCAACAGAACTGAAAACACCAATGAGTCCCTACACATTCAACCGAAAACTCTTTCAATACTTACTTCATACCGACTATATGCCTCCATAAGTCGCCTACTAGTATCATTTTTCCACTATCATTCTTCACTGTATGTGTGTGAACGAGACAGTGGGTGAGAGAGTGAGTGAGAAAGAGTGTGAGTGGAAGAATTAGTATGATAGAGAGAGTGAGAGAGTATGCATGCGCGTGTGCCTGAGTGAGTGTAAAAGTGAGTGAGTGTGTGGACATATGTGTGAGAGATTTAGTTAGAGAATGAGTGAATCTGAGAGAGTGGGTGTGTTGTGTGTCTGCCTGTCTATGTGATAGAGTGTGAAAGTTAGTGAGTGAGTGTGAGTTAGAGAGTCATCGAGTAAATGAGTGAGTAAGGGAGCGTGAGTGAGTGAGAGAGAATTTGTGGGTATGCGTGTATGTGCACGAATGAGTGAGTGTGAGAGCGAGTGAGTGTGTAAAAGAGAGAGCGTGGGTGAATGAGAGAGTGCATGAGAAAGTGTAATGTATGTGTGTGCATGTCTGAATGTGTGTATGGGTGTATATGTGTGTACATGTCTGTATCTGTGTGTGACTCTGTGTGTATGTCTGTACGTGTGTTAAGGTGTGCGTTCATGTGTTTATATGCGTTTATATGCATGTGCGTGTGTATATGTGTGTATGGACGAGTGTGTGTGTGTGTGTGCTCGTGTATGTATTGTATATCTTTGTATGTGTAAGTGTGCATGCATGCAGTGTATGCGAGGGAGTGTATATTCGGGTGTTATGTGAGTACGTGTGAGTAAGTATATGGATGTGTGCAGGTGTGTGTATTGCGTGGGTATGATGTGTGTGGGTGTATGTACATGTGTGTGAGAGAGAGAGAGAGAGAGAGAGAGAGAGAGAGAGAGAGAGAGAGAGAGAGAGAGAGTTGAGCGCACGCATGCCATCTAACATGCTGATCCATATGTTTTGTGTATTCTCATTTTTTTCATATTATCATTTTGATGCACTTGATTTTAACATGCATAAAATGAATTCATGTAAATTACTGTAAAGCAAGTGAGAGAGTTAGTGAGTGTAAGTAAGAGAGAGAGAGTGAATGAGTGTGAGAGTGTGTGTATGTAAAGAGAGCGCAAGAGAGAGAGAGAGAGAGAGAGAGAGAGAGAGAGAGAGAGAGAGAGAGAGAGAGAGAGAGAGAGAGAGAGAGAGAGAGAGAGAGGGGGGGAGAAAAAAAAAGAGTTGAATTGCATCACTAATTTTTACGCTACATAATGTATATGTACAATTTTTTCTCCACTTCTTGCAATTGCGAGAATTCTCACGACAATCGTCAGTGTCTCAATTGTGTGTAAAGTGTGGGAGTTTGTTCTTATTAGCTTCAGTGATCATGTGAGGCATCAAGTATTTGTCTAGATGTGAGGATGTATGTATGGGTGTGTATGTGAGGGATATGTGTGTGGGGAATGTGTGTGTGCCTGTGTAAGAGAGAGAGAGAGAGAGAGAGAGAGAGAGAGAGAGAGAGAGAGAGAGAGAGAGAGAGAGAATTCAGTGCTCGCCTGTCCTGTAACATGCCATTCCATATTTTTTGTGTATTTTCATCTTTCACATTATCATTTTGTATGTACGACACTTGATTTTATCATGTATAATATAACATTACTGTAATGTGAGTGAGAGCGTTAGTGAGAGAGAGAGAGAGAGAGAGAGAGAGAGAGAGAGAGAGAGAGAGAGAGAGAGAGAGAGAGAGAGAGAGAGAGAGAGAGAGAGAGAGAGTTGAATTGCATCACTAATTTTTAAGTTACAAAATGTATATGTACAATTTTTCTCCATTTTCTTTACAATTTTGCGACAATGCTCACGACAATCGTCACTTTATGTGTGTGTAAAGTGTGGGAGTTTGATCATAATAGTAGGTTGGGGGATCGGGGGATGTGTGTGTGGGTGGATTCGTGATGTGTGTGGGTGGGCTCAGGATGTGTGGGTGGGAGGGGTGGGTTTGTGTGGGTGGGTGGGGGATTTGTGTGTGGGTGGGTGGGGGATTGTGTGTGGGTGCGTGCGAGATGTATGGGTGTATGGGGAGATGTGTTTGTGGGTGGGGATGTGTGTTTGTGTAGGTGGTTGTGGGTGAGTGGGTGGAGGAGGATATGTTGGTGGATGATTGATGGTGGGTTATGGGATGGGTGGGGGTATATGTGTGGGTGGGGAGATGTGGGTGTGGGGATATGTGGTGGGTGGGAGATGTGTGCAGGTGTGGGTGGTTGTGGGTTTGGGGATGTGTGTGTGGGTGAGGGATGTGTATGGGTGTGGGATGTTTGGGTGGATGGGTGTGGAGTGTGTGTGGGTGAGACATGTGTGGGTGAATGTGTGTGGGGGGTGTGTGGGTTGGGGGAGGGGTGCGTGATGGGTGTGGGTGATGGATTTGGAGATGTGTGTGTGGGCGGGGGATATGTCTGGCTGGGTGGGGGTGTGTGTGGCTCAATGAAGGATGTATGTGTGGGTAGTGAGGGTGATTGTATTTGGGGGATGTGTGGATGGGTAGGAGATGTGTGGATAGATGTGTGTGTGGGTGAGGGATGTGTCTTTGGGATGTGTGTGGGTGTGGTATTGTGTGGGAGGGGAGCTGGGTGTGGTTAAATGATGTTTGTGTGGGTGGGTGAAGGTGTGGTTGGGTTTGTGGGTGGGTGAAGGATGTTTGTGAGGGTGGGGGATGTGTGCTTAGATGGGTGGCTGGGATGTGTGAGTGTGGGTGGGTAGATAGGAGATGTATGTGTTGATGAGTGGGTAAGGGATGTGTGGGTGTTAGTGGTTGAGGGATAAGTACGTGTGTCTAGGGATGTGTGAGAGGATGAATGTATGGGTTGTGTGTGCGTGGGTAGGAGGTGTGTGTTTGTGAATGGGGAATGTGTTGGTGGGTGGGGATGTGTGTGAGGGATGTTTGTATGGGTGGGGAGATTGTGCGTGGGTGGGGATGTGTGTGTATATGGGTAGGGGTGTGTGGTTAAGGGATGTGTGGCTGGGGGAATGGGTGGATGGAGGATGTGTGGTTGGGTGGATGATGTGTGGTTGGGTAGAGGATGTGTGGGTGGGTGATTGTATATGAGTAAGGGTGTGTGGTTAAGGGATGTTTGGTTGGGGGATGGGTGGGTAGAGGATGTGTGGGTGGGTAGAGGATATGTGGGTGGGTGAGTGTGTGCAGGTTAGGAGATGGTGGGGGATGTTTGTAGGTGCGGGATCCGGATCTGTGAGTGGGCTGGGGGAGATGGGAGATTATGTGGGTGAGTGCGGAATTTGTGTGTGGGTAGGTGCGGAATATGTGAGTTGACGGGGAGACATGTGTGTGGCCGAGGAAAGTGTGTTTGGCTGGGTGGTTGGACGTGTGTGGGTGGAGGAGGATATTGGGTGAGTGATTGTTGGTGGGAAATGGGACGGGTAGAGGATATGTGAGTGGGTGGGGAGATGTGTTTAGGTGGGGATATGTGGGTTATTGAATGTATGTGTGCTTGGGGTGTGGGTGGATGGGATGTGTGGTGGTTGAGAGGTGTGTGTGGGTGGGGAGATGTGTAGGTGTAGGGATGTGGTGTATAGGTGGGGGAATGTATTGTATGTGTGTGTGGTTGGGTGGAGAAGTTGGAGTGAATGGGAGATGTGTGGGTGGGTGGTTGATGTGTCTCATAACATAGTAATATGCATTGTTTATGTTTACAAAATTCATGTGACAATGTTTTTTTCCTATGCACTGTTGATGAAAGAAAGATGAATGATTGGAAGGGCCGAATGTAAGACGGGCCTGCGTGCCCAATTTGTTACCCTTTGAAAATAAAGTCTGTTCGTTCGTTCGTTCGTTCGTTCGTTCTTCTTCTTCTTCTTCTTCTTCTTCTTCTTCTTCTTCTTCTTCTTCTTCTTCTTCTTCTTCTTCTTCTTCTTCTTCTTCTTCTTCTTCTTCTTCTTCTTCTTCTTCTTCTTCTTCTTCTTCGTGTGTGAGGATGTGTGTGTGTGGGTGGGGAAATGTGTGTGGGTGGGGGATCAGTGGGTGGGTGGCGGCATGTATGTTTGCCTGGTTCTGTGTGAGTGCGTGGAGGTATGTGTGGGTGGGTGGGAGAGGTATGGTGGGTGGGGGATGTGTTGGTGGCTGCGGGATATGAGGGTGGATGGGGGATGTGTCTCACAACATTGCAATATGCACTGTTTATGTTTACAACTTTCATTTGATAATGTTTTTTTTTTTTTTTTCTCATGTGAATGTATCATGCCTAATATGCATTGTTTATGCTTACAAAATCCATTTGACAATGATATTTTCCCCTATGTTAATGTAAAATGCACATTTGATGAATGAAAGATGAGTGATTGAAAGGGCCGAATGCAAGACGGGCCTGCGTGCCCAATTTGTTACCCTTTTAAAATAAAGTCTGTTCGTTCGTTCATTCGTTCGTTCGTTCCGTCTGTCTGTCTGTCTGTCTGTCTGTCTGTCTGTCTGTCTGTCTGTAAATTATCAAGAACATAGCATGTGTGCGTATGGAGGAACATGATCGCCCACGCATTGTGTATGATGATGATGATAATGGCATTGATAATGTTGCAATCTTTAAATTGGACCTGATTATTTGCACCTTGTCCAGTTTAACTGATCCAGCGCCAAACAAAAAGTAGGTCTGGAACAAACATGGCACACAAACAAATGAACATGTATTACAGTGGTTCCCAAGCTTTTCAAGCAGAGGCCATATCTACTTTTTCGGCAGTTAAGCGTGCCACAACGTTATAAAATTATAAAAGTCGTGCAATATCATTCTTACCTTTCTTAACTTTCGTCAACAAAATTCTAAAACTTTAAAGGCACTCGGTGTCAGTACTACACTGCGGTCATTTTTTCGTTTAATATCAAACGTTCATTTAACAATAAATTTTTAATCAGTTTCTGAAGTCTCTATTAATGTAATTAATTTACAATTGTAACTGTTCTTCATAACCAGTTACTTAAGTTCAGATGCAAGTTAATCAATGTCTGGGCACAAATCTGTCGTGCCCAAAGTCATAAGCGCAGCTAGGTTACTGTCGGTGAGTCTGGAATGTTACTTGTTTTTTTTATAACGGTCATTGCGGAAAATCACTGCTCGCATCTGTAAGTCGAACCAAAAGAACAAATGTATCTCTGGGCGAATGAACGCAAGTGTTCAAATTGTTCGACAGGCAATAGTCGCCAGAATGAAATCATCTGATCAGCTGAAGGTGAAGCAGGCAGCTTCGTACTACACAACAACAGCACTCTTGCTCTGTTCGTTAGCCTAGGTGAAAAATGACTGCTGCCTGGTCAGAGAACTTTCTTTTTTAGCTATGAAATCTTTTCTTAACTCCGAATTGATCGGATATTGAGTTGAGCATTTATGTTTGAATTTTGCGGTCGTGAAGTGTCGTTCCAGATTAAATTTTTTTGTAACAGAAACACAAAATCCACAATTAAGCAAACTGGTTTACCACTACGGCCAGGCATAAACATAAATTGCTCCGCCCAATCTTTGTTGAATTCACGACAAGCAACGTCTTCATATTTTCGATTTTTACCATTGTTTGATTTTAGATCTTCCACACTCATATTTATAGGCTTTAACGGTAAATTTGTATTTGAAAAAATATAATTTCAGCACAATACTACCGACTCTGCTAAACAGTTGTAACAGACGACCACATGGCGCCTTGCGCACTCTGATTGGTCGACAAGGCTGGGATATCGGAACTTCATAACGTTTCGTTGCGAACTAAACAGGCGCATTCTATAATATCTGAGCACAACAACCACGAGCAGAGTAAATTATCGCACGCCTACGAGTGCATTTTTGAAATTAATAAAATAAATTATATTAAATAACGAGGCCTCGCGTGCCACCATCTGACAGCTGGCGGGCCACAAGTGGCCCGCGGGCCGTGGTTTTGGGAACCTCTGATGTATTATAACGTAAATATCCCTTCATGGCACATGATTGATTGATTGATTGATTGATCCCTTCATTGAGCATTGACATTGTGGAAGATACCAGGAGACAAAACAAATATCACGATGACCCTAGTACCAGTTAAGTTGAGTGAAGAACCGAAAATTACTGCACTCGGTGCATTCCCATAAGCGCTCAGTCCTCATCTTCAACAACCAGTGTAGAGTTCCCATATTAATGATGCCCATTGCCATCTGATTATGTTTCCGTATTGCTTTACCTCTGAGGGACGATTGATTGATTGATTGATTGATTTAGGAACCGACATCACAGCATTCGGGACATTCCCATAAACTTTCCGTCCCCATCCTCAGCAGCCAGCGAAGAGTTCCAACACTAATAGTTCCAGTTGCAATCTGATTATATGTCCGTCTCGCCTTTCCTCTGAGCGCCGAGCGTCGGCCAGATCCCCTCGTCACACTTCGCTGCCTCATTCTTACCAGACTATGGTGATCCATTTGCTCCTCCGAGGTGTACACGTGCTCCCACAAGGCCGCAACCACGTCTGCCTTGTCTTGAGGGACGACTGCGACCATACCCTCTTATCACCCCTTGCTGCTGCATTCTCTCTTGACCATGATAGACCATATGTTCTTCTGCATTAATTACATTCTCTCATTGAGCCTGAAGAAGCGTGACTCTAGTATGGCGATATTTCGTCCTTCTGTCCAAATCACATCAGGTCACATCTGACAATATATTATCCTTTGCGACTGAATCAGTTTAGGTTATCATCTCAGTAGATGCGTGGTAGGTAAGGCAATCCATAACATATTAACGACCATGACCTAAGCTGACCTGCATCTACACAGGTCATGTCGCTCAGGGCAAGATGGCTGGTTGATTTTGTAACACGCGTACTCAACTTCTGTGTAACAGATCATGTTGGCCTTCAAGGTATGCTGTCTATCGGTATTGATTGTCACTTGTACAACTCTGCAATTCTGTGTGTCTCTTTCTGTTTCTCTGCATCCCCCATTGAACTTACTGAAATTTAAGAATCAGTTAGGGAATTCGAAGGGGCTTCAAATGAAAACCTTAAATGTGTTTTGTTGTTGTGGTGAATATATTCTGAAAAAGTACAGAACAAACGTATTGTTTCTCGATGTATTACCACTGCGTTTAATGTACGTCCTCCAGCGCCGATACATTGCTTGGATTCCTGTAGAAAAATATTCTCTGTGGTCACTACTCGGTGTGCCTGACCCGGTAGTGGACAGTCTGTCACAGAAGTCAAGCCGTTTCGAAACTTCCTAGTCCTTTCATACACTTGCTGGACTGAGAGGCATGCATCACCATACTGCTGGACCTTCATTCACCGATGAAGTTCCTTAGGTTTCATCTCTTTACCGGTAAAAAAAAAAAAGATAACAGAATGCTTCTCCTCTTTGGTGCATGTCAAATGAGGGACGGCCATATTTAAACTGTTCTTATGACGTCATCGTTTTCTCTGCAGCGTGATGTAACGTACTTACCACTCTTGACATCCTTAACAACAATATTGACTGGTTACAAGACAATGTCATGGTTATTGTAATTTGTATCACACTTTTAAGGTGTTTATTTAAAGCCTCCTAGTAAATGCGTGTGTCGCATTACAGAAATAAGGCTGATGGTCAAGAAGAATAGGCACGAGTGCACATATATTTTGAGGGCCACGGTTGAAACTTTCTGACAAAGAAACGAGCATGCTTCATTCTTGAAAGGCTAAGAATTGAGCAGCCAGGCCTGTCTAACATTCTAACCGTCTTATGTCTCTTCTTTCATACATGATTTCATTCATACAACATTTGTGAGACAACATCAACAATAAAAATATTATTTAAGAGAGCAAGGGAAAGTAATAAAGACTGGGTGGTTGATCATCGTCGTCGGCGTCATCATCATCATCATCATCATCATCATCATCATCATCATCATCATCATCATCATCATCATCATCATCATCATCATCATCATCATCATCATCATCAAGTGCCATGCCAGCTGACGTAGGCGTTCATGTCTCTCCACAGATCTTGGTCTTTGGTGTTCTGGATCAACTCTGCTGATGATATTCCTCCATGCCATATTCTCAGTCCTTCCAGCATCATTTCTCTTTGTCTGCCGCTTTTCCCTACTAATCTTTCCTGTTGTCACTATATTCTCCAGTACCTATCTTCTCATCACATGACAAAAGAACGCTATTTTTGGTAGTTGTTAGGTATAATAATAATAATAATAATAATAATAATAATAATAATAATAATAATAATAATAATAATAATTGGTCCCGAAGAAGTATTCCTGCTGTAACTCCGCCTGGAGATGTGGATATACAGTCGAATGTGTCGTATTTCATGGAAACAAAAACAATCAAATGCAGAGTTTCTAGAAAAACTGGGAATGAAGAGAGAGTTGATGAAAGAAATAAAGAGGAGGCAAGTGAAATATTTCGGCCACGTTAAAATACATAACACTCTTATAAAAACCATACTGGAAGGCAAGTTTGAGGGCAAGCGAGCAAGCGGTAGACAACGATACAAGTGGGAAGATAATATCAAGAGATGGACGAATATCAGCCTGACAGAATGTACAGTCAAGGCGAGAGACAGACATTGTTGGAGATCTATTGCAGCCAACCTTCATTGTGGAGACGGCACTTGATTGATGATGAATTCCACAATGTGATAGGGCATCACATTTTGTAGGAATCAGAACAAGGAGGAATAGGTGGCCAGTCTTTCCTTCACTTTGGCAAGCGACGTGTCCATGCGCCGAACCAGAGTCCGACGCAGCTCATGACGCTACCAGGGCAGCTCGCTTCAACTCCGCTGGCGACCCCACAAATTGATAGCTACAGTCGATTATACCCGCTGTCCAGGGAAGGAGGCAGATGCAATGTAAGCCGACGAAGAGACCGTCGAACTCTCAGCAATAATATTAAGTAGTCATTCTCGGAGATACCCCAGCGTGCCGATTTAACACTCTCAATGACGAGCTTAAGACTCTCATTAAAGAGCTTAAGGATCTCAGTGAGGAGCTTAAGACGCTGAGTAACAAGCTTAAGACACTTAGTAAGGAGCTTAAGACACCCAATAAGGAGCTTAAGACATTCAGTAAAGAGCTTAAGACACACAGTAAGAGCTTAAGACTCTCAGTGGGGAGCTTAAGACTCCCAGTAAGGAGCTTAAGACTCTTAGTGAAGAGCTTAAGACACAGTGAGGAGCTGAAAACTCTCAGTGAGGAGTTCAAGACTCACATAAGGAGCTCAAAACACACAGTAAAGAGCTTAAGACTCCCAGTGAGGAGCTTAACACTCTCAGTGATGAGTTTAAGACTCCCAATGAGGAGCTTAAAACACACAGTGATGAGCTTAAGACTCCCAATGAGGAGCTTAAGACACACAGTTAGGAGTGTAAGACTCCCTGTAAGGAGCTTAAGACACACAGTGAGGAGCTGAAAGCTCCCAATGAGGAGCTTAAGACTCACATAAGGAGCTTAAAAACACACAGTAAAGAGCTTAAGACTTCCAATGAGGAGCTTAGGGCTCTCAGTGAGGAGCTTAGGACTCCCAATGAGGAGCTTACGACATATAGTGAGGAAGTTAAGACTCCCAGTGGCGAACTTAAGATACACGGTTAAGAGCTTAAGACTCAGTGAGGGGCTTAAGACTCACCTAAGAAGCTCAAGACGCACAAGTAAAGAGCTTAAGACTCTTAGTGAGGAGTTTTAGACTCTCAGTGAGGAGCTTAAGACTCATAGTTAGGAGCTTAAGTATAGGATAATAGACCTGGAATAAGCTGAAGAGAAATATCTATACCCGTTATACTCGTAAACTGTGGGGTCGCCTTGTCCCAGTTGTTTGTTGCTTCAGCATCGCCTAATGCAACCTCCCATTTTGACAGAAGGACGATATATCACCGTACTAGGGTAAATGTGCTATTTGTTTCGTTTCGTTGTAACTTCCGCAATTTGTAAGCTCAGTCAACGGAAATTTATATTATAATGCTTGTTGATGTGATTGCGCACCATCTTTGATCCATACCTACTTGTTGTTTGGCAATCGATCAGTTAAGGAGCCTTGACTGGTGATCACTAGTACGAGGGATCGTTTCCCGACTTTGTCACTCGTTTCACGAGTGCAATGTTGTCTGAGAGCCCCGGGGGTTGTGTCTGGAGCTACTGGGTTCGTGTCCTGTACGGAGATTCCGGCAAGCGGTTAATTGCTCTGCTGAGAGAGGCTGACCTATATGATATAAACCCCGGATTCATGAACTCGACCCTCTTGTGTGTGTGTGTGTGTGTGTGTGTGTGTGTGTGTGTGTGTGTGTGTGTGTGTGTGTGTGCGCGCGCACACACACATGTGGATTGGCGTCGCAGCCAGTAGTCCACATACTATAAGACTGCCCAAAATACGACCTATTGTCACCGTCCTAGATACCTAGGGGAATGAAACTCGGGCTCATACAGGCAACAAACTACGTTCAGATACAATCTAACATCATTTATTTATATTATGTTACAGTAAGCTGGCGAAGAAAGGTTTTCGCACGCCAGCAACCCTCAAGTTGCGTATCACAGGAGTTTACAATAAAGCAATAATACATGATTGTTACAACAACTCTATCAGCTATCTAACGTATGCATAAGACCCCTAGATACACTTGGGTTTTAAGCTATCAAGTCCCCCTTAAGGTAAGCCCTGTTGCTTCTTCGATGTCCAGTCCGTGTCTGCCTTTCCACACGTGTCGCAATCCGACACGGGTGGTAACTCTCTCCGAGTTTCTCGTGGACCCCGCAATCGGCGGGCTCCATCGGTGTCCACGTGCTGTGGACACGCTGACCGGTCCTTCGAGAAGGCTCTGGATTATTCGAGCCTTCGAGTGACTCGGTTCTTTCCCTTTAGCTGGAGTTCTATCCCTTCTCCACTCTCTATTATTTTTATGTTGATACCGCCCTTATGTGAGACTGTGACAGGAGTTCCCCCCCCCCCCCCTGCTTTGATGAGTTATTATATGGTAATTAGTTTTGTACTAATTCTGTCACAGGATCACATGAAGTCGGTGTTTGTAGTTTGGTGGATAGTAACTTGGCAACCTATATATCTGCATCAACAACTCATGTATTCTCCCATACAGCACTTCAAGATGATTGCTGAAGAGGTCTCTCTCTCTTCTATGTTCTTAAACATGCTTATCTGACCGAAGTTCCGTGACGTTTCCAGTTGTTTTTACAACCGCGCCCTTCTCAAGTATCCATATGATACCAAGATATAAAACTCTGTGTAAGAGAGTTTTAACAAGACAAGTTGTCTTGGCTTATTTAAGTACACTTGCAAATCTTGTCCTGCGTGTGTATTTCGATACATTTTTACTTCCGTATGTTGTATATTGCTGAATATATAGTTATACTGTTGTTTTATCCCATCTGACTACGTGTGTTCTTGTTGGCTTGTTAGTGTATTGACTGATATGTTGTTGTCTATAATAAACTGACTGTGTTTTAATTGTTAGTGTTCAGTTTTGAGTTTGTATAACGTGTGTGCTCAATGTGTATATGTGATGTGTGGTTTACTTCCAAGCGTCACGAGTTGGAATATCCTTTGTCATGAATTACCCAATCTGTGTAATGCATGATCAGGGTATTCAAAAAGTGGTGCTTAGATTTAGCGTATTCAATACTAAACATGTATCAACAATTGAGACAGGTAATACATTTTACATGAAAGACGCAGACAAATTAAAATAAATACGTTTTGCGTACAATTTGTCCGCTCAGTATATCGCTCTCTCATTTAATTCATTCGCTCTCTCATTCGTACCTCTTTCATCCAAAATAGTATTTTGTTAAAATATACAAATAAAGTTGAGGTAAGTCTTACTGCTCTTAGAAAAATGGATTAGGCGATATGTTCCCTTTATGGTAGCAAGTACTTTTTGTACTTGTAATCAAAAAATGGTTTATAACTTAAATAGAAAAAATTGTATAGGAAGAATATTTCACCTATGAGTGAAAATGTCTGTAATATATTATGATAGAAAATATACAAGTTACGTGTTGACATATTTTATATATATAATCAAATACACGTGTAATACATATTAACTAATAGTAAATTAATTAACTCCAACGACGATGTGTGTGTTGTCCTCCTGTTGTCCGTGTGTTGTGCCACCAATGTTAACAGTTCATATAGCTGTCTCTTGTATGTTGTAATAGACGTAGTTCTATTCCGGTAGTTTGCGAAGTTTCTTTGAAATAGCGAGTATGCAGAGTTCTTAATCTTTACACGATGATTTTCAGTTCACTGGTTGATGAAATCACTTCACAGATATTATATATCGCTCGGATTGTTTTTAAAGCATTGCCAATTGCTAATATGGCTTAATACAATATAGGGTTCTCAAAGTTTCATGTTCGTGAATGTTATAAGTAGATTATTCATTTAGGCGTTGATAATTCTGAATGAAAGTTCTATAGTAAGTGTAGAGGTACACTGTTCTATGCAACAGACTAAAATATCACAGCTTATTATATGGCGACTAATTAATGTGCATAGTGTTAGTCTGCTGGTGCATTAGTTTGCCGTGATAATAGGTCAGCAATAATATTATCCGTACCCTTGATGTGGCGGATTTCAAATTCGAAATCCTGAAGTAGAAGACACCATCTTGCTAATCGATGATTCTTTGGAACGCCTTGTTTAAGTACCAGCAGTGGCGAATTATCGGTCAAAACAACAAAATGGGAACCTAAGAGGAACTTAGATAAACGACGCATACAAAAAAGTAGACTTAATGCCTCCAACTCAACTGTGGAATACCGGATTTCTGCCTTTTTAAGCTTGCGGCTGACATAGAGTATTTGATGTCTCACGCCTTGATATTCCTGCATCAGGCATCCTCCAATTGCGATAGCACTCGAATCTGTGGTCAGAATAAAAGGTATATCTATGTTTGGTAATCTTAATACGGGTGGGTTAGAAAAAATTGATTTCAATTTGCACATTACATCCTCTAAGCGAATACTCTTACAAAATTTTTCTGGTTGATCTTTTGTCAACAGATTAGAAAAAACTGATGTGAGTTCCGCCCAGTTTGGTATAAACTTGGCATAATAGTTTATGAGACCTAAAAGGCTTCTGACCTGTTTCTTTGTAGTTGGAACTTGCAGGTTCAGAATTTTTGATACGATTCTATCATCTGTCAATAGTTTGCCTTCGTAAATCCTATGACCTAAGAAGTCTATCTGTTTATAGCCTATTTCAACCTTGGAAGGTTTGATAGTAAGTCCGAAAGGAGGATTTGATTAAAGACTTGTTGGAGTGTAAGTAAGTGAGAAGTCATGTCTGAAGAATGGACACATATATCATCAATATATGATTGCACGTCCTTGATGCCGTGCAATAACAGTCTAGTTAACCTGACAAATGTAGCGGGGGCGTTCTTTAACCCAAAAGAAAGATATCTCCATTCACATAGCCCAAGCGGTGTAGAGAATGCGGTTATATGCCTTGAAGAGGGAGATAGTGGTACTTGCCAGTAACCTTTTGCTAAATCAAGTTTAGAAAAAATGGATGAGTGAGACATATTCAAAATGAGGTCTTCACAGCTGTACATTGGCTCAGCATCTTTCGTGGTTATAGTATTTAATTTCCTGTAATCTATGCATAAACGAATGGTTTGGCCCTTCTTTTTCACCAGAACAATTGGCGAAGAGTACTGGGACACAGATTTATGTATTATTTTATTTTTTTCTAAGTCTAAAATTTCTTTGTCCAAATTTGCCCTATAATGTAATGGAATTGAATATGGTCTACATTTGATAGGTGTTAGATCTGTCAAAACAATGGAATGTGTTATTTTGTCAGTCTGTCCAGGTTTGTTTGAGAAGATAGTTTTATAGTCGTTAAGAAGAGACAAAATGTCTTGTCGCTGCTGTTGTGTCAAAGTGTCAGAGATTTGTATGTCCTTCATCGTACTGTCGTCGTTCATGATTGGTACTGGAATTTCCGTATTGTCTACGTCCGTCTGATTTATTACTGACGCTACTGTTTGTAAATTGTCTTCAGTGTCATTGTCGTCGTCGTCCAGACTAATAGTTGCTAATGTGTCGTTAAATTCGTCGTATTTGTCGTTATCCCATATTGTCGGTACTGTGAATATGTTTTCGTCGTCTTCGTTGTCACAAGAATGAGTCGTTAATGATGCTTCGTTTAGATCGTTTGTCGAGGTGTCATTCAGTCGGGTAGTTGTCGTTTCGTTTTCGTTGTCATTCTTGTCAGTCTGGTTATTGTCATCTGTTATCTGCGTCTGCTTGTTCATGTCACTGTCATTTCTAGAATAGTACTGTTTTAACATATTTACATGGAATATTTTCAACTTGCCATTCAAAGAAATTTCGTAGTCAACTTCCGAAATCCTTCTTACCACTTTAAATGGTCCCTGCCAAGAGGTTGATAGTAAATCTCTCTTGTCAGGTAGTAATAGTAAAATATCTTGATTTGGTTGTAATACAATCGTTTTTGCCCCTTTGTTGGCGTACTGCCTGTACCTAAAACCTTTCTCCTGTAATGATGTTCTGGCCAGTATACAGGATCTAATGGTTTTGTCTCTGGTGTCAGTGACCAAATCATAGGTGAAAACTTGTAATTGGGTGTTTACGGGTTGTGATATCATATCTTTGTACATAGCGAGATGTCCTCTTGGGTTCTCTCCATATATTAATTCAAACGGAGAGAACCCCGTGCTTGACTGTGGGACTTCTCTGTATGCGAACAGCACCGTTGGGAGAAGTATATCCCAATCGGCTGGATTTTCAGCTGTCACTTTGGATAACATATGTTTTAGGTCCCCATTTAATTTTTCGCAAATTCCATTTGCGGCCGGTCGATAGGGGCTTGTAAAACATTGTTTTATGCCTAGTAACTTAGTTACCGATTGGGTGGCATTAGATATGAATTGCGTTCCTCTATCTGATATTATCTTCTCCGGAAAGCCAAAACGTGAGAATATCTGTAATAATACGTCCGTCACATCCTTAGAGGAGATAGATTTTAATGGAATCATTTCTGCCCATCTTGAACATAGATCAACGAGTGTAAAAATGTACCTATTTCCTTTGTTTGAGATGTGGTTCAAAGGACCCACTAAATCAACCGCGACGATTTGAAATGGTCTCGAGGCAGTTGTGGTTGATTGAATTTCTGCCGTAGGGTTTTTACCTTTCTTAATTAGTTTCTGACAGATATCACATGATTTACAATAGGTTTTTATGTCTTGGCAAAATTTAGGCCAATAAAATTGGCTCAGGACTCTGGCCCTGGTTTTCTCATAACCCATATGACCTCCGAAAGGTGAGTCATGGGCTATCTGAAGTACTTTATCGCGATGTAACTGAGGTAGAATCACTTGTTGTATCGTGGTTTGATCTCTGGTATATAGCCTCGTTAAAATATTGTTATTTAATCTGAATGTCCAAGAAGCGTTTTTCGTTAACTTTGGCTTCATTCCTACTAGTCGAAAGTAGTGTGATAGGGTTGGATCTGTTTGCTGTTCTTGGATAAACTTGGTGGTGGTAATATTGGGTGCAATGATTTGCAGCGCTTCGTGAAGTTGGTCGTTGTGGGTTTTGTGTGTCATTTGTCTTGTCACTATATTAGCGTATTGTGTATGTTGTTGCACATTTACAGGCTCAATATTTTGTTGATCGATGGCGTCCTCAGTTCGAGGTGTTGATTTGATGGTGTCATTGAAAGATTCAACCGCCCCTGTGTTCTGCACCTCTGTGAATTCGTTTCGAATTCCGTCATCGGTTGTCTCCCTTGTGCTTTTGGCAGTTTGAGACATGCAAGCGTGTTTATTAATTTTGAAATCGTTGTTCGCTTTTTGGATACAGTTTTTCTGTTCCCATTCTCTGATTTCTTCTTCAGAGCAGGATCTTATGTTAGGAAGATTCCCTAGGATAATTTCCGCGGCAGGATTTTCCAGTACTGCGCATAGCACTTGTCCTGATATAAAAGGTGTCCGAATTTCGGCAAGTGCTAGGGGGTATCTTTCGATGGTGCCTGCGAATGTGCGACATGTTACGTATTTGTGTGTGTAGTCTTTGTCATTAACTAATGTTCTTTTAATTCCACAAAGAGTCGCCCCGCTATCTCGTATTAGTGTACATTGTTTGTTATTAACAAAACCTGTCGCAAATTTTAACTTGCCTGTTGATGTTAAGGCTGCGTTGGCCATTTCGTTAGACAATGGGATTGTGTGGCCGCATAACAAAGTGGTATCAAGCTGAAATTTTCTGCAGGTGTTACATGTGTTATCGGTGATGGTGTTAATGATATCTACCGCATTACCTAACTCACTCGCACTTTCATTTTGGATGTCGCATTCGTTCTGTTGTTCAGTTTCTTCATCTGAAGATGTATTTATTAGTGCGGCATTGGCCTGCTTCATCATCTTTCTCC
This sequence comes from Cepaea hortensis, assembly GCA_963921405.1. Classification (NCBI taxonomy): domain Eukaryota; kingdom Metazoa; phylum Mollusca; class Gastropoda; order Stylommatophora; family Helicidae; genus Cepaea; species Cepaea hortensis. The sequence goes on along the minus strand of OY992876.1, from coordinate 516,249,419 downwards.
CATCACAACGTGCTGAAAAATGCCCATAACTCGCGCAAAAATAACATTTAACTGCTCTTTGATATGCGTTCCTTTTGTTTGTTTTTTTTTTTTGTTTTTCTACTATCATTTGGAGATGATGTGGATAATTCTGTGATTTGTCACACATCGCGTACTGTTCGTGTGTCAGAAGACATTACTGACACAGGACTGGTTTTGTGAACTTAGAGCGTTGTTTGAACCTATTTTCATTTGGTTTTGAATATTTGGTGTTTGTAACCGCTGCTGTTTCATTTTAGCTCATATTTAACTGAAAAATATCGCGGTTAGCTGTAAAATATGCGCTCCCCTTATTTTCTACTTCTTGGATAGTTTTACAATCATTTTGCCTTAGAAATCTAGAAAAAGGGGTTGGTATTGTGCTAAAAATTTTATCAATTATATTTAGCTCCTTCAGTTTATCATGGCTGTTATTTGTTTTTGCTGAGGTTATCCATTTTGTACAAATATCTTGGACTGTAGACACGTAGTCTATGAACGTTTGGTTAGGTGATGGGGCTAATTTTGAGAACTGTAGTTGATAGCCTGCGGTGTCTAGTGAAAAATGTTGGAGTATTCTTTGTTTCAAATAGTAGTAATCTTTCCTCATGTCTTGTGGAACTGTCTCTATCACTTTTAAGGGCTCTAATGCTAAATTTCTCATCAGAATAAATGCCCAATCGACTTTTGCAACGTTATGGTAAGTCATCAAACACTCGAAATTCTCTAAATATGCGCTTATTGAATCTCCTGAACAAAAGGGCTTGACTAAGCCTTTATATTTGTTGTATTTTTGTTCATCTTCCTTACTTCTAATTTTGTTTACTGAAATTTCTAAGTTGGAGTCAATTTCCATTTGTTTCAGTTTTATCTGTGTTTCTGCGTTTAATTGGGCTTGCTTGGTCGCAGCTTCGAGCTCCATTTGCATCTTCTTCTCTTGAGCCTGCAGTTGAATTTTCTTTTCTTCAGCTTCCATTTGCATCTGCATCTTTTTCTCTTCTCTATCTGCTTGCATCTTTTTCTCTTCAGCCTCCATTTGCATCTGCATCTTTTTCTCTTCTCTTTCTGCTTGTATCTTTTTCTCTTCTCTTTCCGTTGCTCTGTCTTCTCGTGCAATATTTTCTGAATGCGTCTTTTGTGCCCATTCTGAAAGTTTCTCGGCAGTATACCCTAACCTAACAGTATACCCTCTAAAAGTACTGGAGAGTTTTGGTCAGAGACCATAACTTTATGAAGGGAAAATCCCAACTGCACCTCCCCGCGGTAGAGGATGGAAACACACTACGGTGTGGCTAACACAGCTCTGGGGACCGAGTATCCACCGGAATAAGTGGACAACTCTGCAGCTGAGCAGGGCAGGGCACTCACTTGTCCTTACAGTCGGAAATGGCTGTCAAAGGCAGAGGTAAAAAGACCACCATGTGAATGTGGAAGGCAAGGGGAAACCACCACATTATCTTCCCAAGACTTCATGGCAAAACATGCTAAAGAAAGTTGGTTAAACGAGCAATGCAAAAAAAAATTGAATTAAATTCCATTAAAGATAAAAAAAATATGCACAGACAATTCAGTGAGCTTACAGGAAGAAAAATAAGAATAAATACAGGGTGTTTGAAATCAAAAACAGGAAAGATAATATTAGAGGAAGATGCTATAATGAAGAGGTGGAATGAGTATATAAGAGAATTATATGAAGGAGAAAGGGAAGAATTAACAGAAGATAGTAACTTAGAAGGTCCACCTATTCTAAAAGAAGAAGTCGCTGACGCTATGAAACGTATGAAGAAAGGAAAAACAGCTGGGCCAGATGAAATCACAATAGAAGAATTAGAAGTATTGGGAGAATTTGGAGTAGATATATTAACCAAAATGTTGAATGATATTTACAGCAGTGGATATTTACCCAGTGATATGCTGAAATCTGTATTTATAGCTATACCAAAAAGACCAGGAGCAATTGATTGTGAAGATTTTCGTACAATTAACCTTATAAACCATATCACTAAGCTTCTACTCAGAATCATAATGAGAAGAACCAAAAAGAAAATAAAAATGGAAATTAGTGAAGAACAGTATGGATTTGTGGAAGGAAAGGGCACAAACAATGCAATTTATACATTACGGACACTAATAGAAGGGTCAATAGAGAAACAGAGAGACATATATTTGTGCTTCATAGATTATACTAAGGCATTTGATAAAGTAAAACATGATGAACTGATTAAAATGTTGGAAGATATCAACACTGATGGAAAAGATTTAAGAATAATAAAGAATATTTACTGGAACCAAGTAGCAGCAATTAAAATGGGAAATAAAGAGGGTAGTTACGAACGGATAAAGCTAGGAGTACGACAAGGGTGTGTCTTGTCACCAGATCTTTTCTCCCTGTATAGCGAAGTAATAATGAGAGAGATCAAAGAGATGCCAGGAATACTAGTTGGAGGTTATAATATAAATAATATACGCTATGCAGATGACACAGTATTGGTGGCGGATAATTCAACAGACCTACAACAATTATTAGACGTTGTAGTAACAGAGAGTGCAAGGAAAGGACTCTCCTTGAATATCAAGAAAACAGTAACAATGGTAATATCAAAGAAAATGGTGACACCAAAATGTGACATAGAAATAGAAGGGAAAATCCTTAACCAAGTCGATAATTTTAGATACCTAGGGGCATTTATAACATCAGATGGAAGATGTACAACAGAGATTAGGAGCAGAATAGGGCAGGCAAAAGCCGCGTTTCAGAAAATGAAGAGTATCTTATGCAATAAGTCACTATCACTGAATGTAAGAAAGAGAGTGATGAAATGCTATGTAGAACCAGTTTTGCTGTATGGCAGTGAATCTTGGAATGTAAATGAACAAATTAAGAAGAAATTAGAAGCAACAGAGATGTGGTTCCTGAGACGAATGTTGCGAATTCCTTGGACTGCCAGAGTAACTAACCACCACTGTCTGAAACAGGCTAACGAAACTAGAACATTATATACAACAATAAGACAGAGACAAACAGCTTTCCTCGGTCATGTGATGAGAAGAGAGGCATTGGAGAACATCGTAACAACTGGAAAGATCGAGGGGAAGAGAGGCAGAGGTAGACCAAGAGAAGTGATGCTGGATGGATTGAGACGGTGGCATGGAGGAATATCAGCAGCAGAGTTGATCCAGAAAACCAAAGACCGAGATCTATGGAGAGCCATGAACGCCTACGCCAGCCGGCACGGCACTTGATGATACCCTAACCTTATTCCTAATTCAATGCACTGTTCTAATGTTGACATCTTGTATTTTAGTTAGTGTTCACTTTATCGAAATTAAATCCCTTTGAAATTAGTCTAGGTGTACAAAACTTGGTTATCCCCCTTAATGTTTACATTCAAATTTGCACGAGCAGGTTTACTTGGTTATGAGATTAGCATATATATAAAAAGCAATACAAAGAAAAATGTTACATCAATGAATCATGAATGAGTATCGCTTAGGGATATAATGAGCATGAAATGGGACTCATCTTATTTTTCCTGGTTTCTTGACTGTAGTCTTGTTTGGTTTTCCTGTTTTCTCGCCACTGCTGGAGGACAGGTTACATACACACGATATTTCGCGGAACAATCTGATGTTGGAATAAAAAAAAAATTAGTAACTGTCACTGTAATTGTTCAGTCATGTCAATGTCAAATTCCATGAACATCATAATTATTTCAATTACTTTTGTAGAGGGACTACAATAGCTCATTCACAGATGATACGATGATAGCTGCAAAGTTCTAGACTTTGTCGTGTATGAAAGTTGATATATTTTACTTGGCAAAACCAGAGCTGTCTGGAAAGTAAAGCTTGTGCTTGCCAAAACCGGCTTCGGGCCCCCAAATAGCCTGTCACCGTCCTAGATACCTAGGGGAATGAAACTCGGGCTCATACAGGAAACAAACTCCGTTCAGATACAATCTAACATCATTTATTTATATTATGTTACAGTAAGCTGGCGAAGAAAGGTTTTCACAAGCCAGCAACCCTCAAGTTGCGTATCACAGGAGTTTACAATAAAGCAATAATACATGATTGTTACAACAACTCTATCAGCTATCTAACGTATGCATAAGACCCCTAAATACACTTGGGTTTTAAGCTATCAAGTCCCCCTTAAGGTAAGCCCTGTTTCTTCTTCGATGTCCAGTCCGTGTCTGCCTTTCCACACGTGTCGCAATCCGACACGGGTGGTAACTCTCTCCGAGTTTCTCGTGGACCCCGCAATCGGCGGGCTCCATCGGTGTCCACGGGGCTGTGGACACGCTGACCGGTCCTTCGAGAAGGCTCTGGATTATTCGAGCCTTCGAGTGACTCGGTTCTTTCCCTTTAGCTGGAGTTCTATCCCTTCTCCACTCTCTATTATTTTTATGTTGATACCGCCCTTATGTGAGACTGTGACACCTATCTAGGCAAACCTTCTGGCCTACAGAAACAACAATGAAAGATAAACTCTATGGACCACTGAGTGAACTAAAACAGACAGCGAAATTCATACAAGAGAGAACATTGCAGATACAGACAAATCATTTAGAGCAAAACGAAGAAGAAGAAGAAGAAGAAGAAGAAGAAGAAGAAGAAGAAGAAGAAGAAGAAGAAGAAGAAGAAGAAGAAGAAGAAGAAGAAGAAGAACTGTGCAATTTAGAGTTTTCTTTTTGCAGAGGAAGAATAAAGAAGGAAAAAGGGGGACAGTGGGAAAAGGAAGAAGAAGAGAGACACATATAGGAAGAAGAAGAAAAGGAAACAGAAGAAGAAACCCCTTTTTAACATTTAATCTTAGGAGACAAGGATAAGGTGAAGTACTAATCTTATCTTTCTTGTTTATATTAACGCAGCTCATTATAGTATTATAAACATTAATAACAACATTAAAGAGCTTTCATTTTAATAATAAACTCACACAGAAATATCACACGGTGCGTTAAGCATGTTTATAGACAAAAGTTACCGAAATTTATTCACAAGTAACCAATTATAAAATAGTAAAGAGAGTTAACGGCCATGTTTGATGAAGAATAGCCAATCACTTTGCGAGGCTTTGTTGAAGAATAGCCAATCACCATGCGAGGTTTTATTGAAGAATAGCTAATCACTATGCGAGGCTTTATTGAAGAACAGCCAATCAATATGCGAGGCTTCGATCTACTATCATCACCAACAATTGCGGTTAGAACTTTCAATATTTCTTCGACCCCATCTCTTATTTATTATTGTATTATATTGTGAGAGCTATGGTGAAGTTAATGTCAATTTACCCATTAAAGTACACCAGAACAGTATTAATGATTTATTATTTATAATTTCTTCTCAATGTATGTCTCCAACTATCATACAGTTTTTTTTTGTTTTTTTTTTTTCATGATGATCTTTACATTTATTTTATATCCACTTTTTATGGCTTGGTTTTAAAGTCAGGGATTTTATTGTTATCACATTGGTGCATGGATATGTTTGTGACTTCATGCTGAAAGATATTGTTTCATCACGTCTGTTCAATGAGCGGCAGATGCAGTTCTCGTTCACCATCGAGTGAATTATATCAGGGATAGCAGGTCCCAATTTTAACAGGTGAGTATCACAGTTGGCCAAAATAGCCAGACATGTTTTCAGCAGCGTAGAATCAGTATTTATATCTAGAGAGATTAGCAACGCACTAAAGATGAGTATTGTCAAATGCTGCGTATATTCAACACTACTGAATGGGGTAGAAGCCTGGACATTGAACAAGCAACTAGAAATTTGAGTAGAGACCCTGGAGATGTGGATATACAGAAGAATGTGTCGTATTTCATGGAAATAAAAACAATTAAATACAGAGATTCTAGAACAACTGGGAATTAAAAGAGAGTTGATAAAAGAAATTAAAAAACAAAAAAAAAGCAAGTGAAATATTTCGGCCACGTATAAAAAAAATATATATAAACAACCAGACTTGACAGCAAGGATGAGGCAAGCAAGCAAGAGGTAGACAACGATACAAATGGGAAGATAACATCAAGAGATGGACGAACATCAGTCTACCAGAATGTACAGTCAGGGCGAGAGACAGTGTTGGAGAATCTTCATTGTAGAGACGGTACCTGATTGATTGATTGGCTAGTGCAGTCGTCGCGAATTGTGCAGGTTAGAATTTTCTTTTTGCCCCCGACAGAAAAAAAAATCAAAAAAACTCTACACCTTACCGAGGATTTGAACCCGGGTCTCCCAAATAAAAATCCGGCATCCTAACCACTCGACCAGCCACTCCTCACAAACAAGCACAAAATGCTCGGGATTATGGTGACTCCCTGTAAAATGACATGTAAATAACTAACTATCTAACTTAATGTGGCAGCTTTTGGTGTGTTGATGATCATGTCTGTCCACAACCTTCTGTCTCGTGTACTGCCAATCTTCTTATAGTCCGTGCCGTGTGGTGTTGGTGATCATGTCTGTCCACAACCTTCTGTCTCGTGTACTGCCAATCTTCTTATAGTCCGTGCCGTGTGGTGTTGGTGATCATGTCTGTCCACAACCTTCTGTCTCGTGTACTGCCAATCTTCTTATAGTCCATGTTGTGTGTGGCGTTGATGATCAAGTCTCCTCACAGCATTCTGTCTCATGTACTGCCAATCTTCCTATAGTCCACGTGTGACGAAGAGTCCGAATGTCAATGATACTAGTTCTACTCTGATTATGTGTCTGTCTGACCTTTCCTCGGAGAACTGATTTTCAGCCAGATCCTTTGGTCATATTCTGTTTATTTTTTTCTTTCCAGGCTATTATTTATCTGTTCATCCACGCTGTACACGATCCAGAGGGCCCTAATAAAATCGGTCTTATCATGCACCAACACACCAGCAAGTCCAGGGGAAATTGCAACGGATGCCCCCTATCTTTGAGGAGTGGCTGACGAACTCTTAAGAGCTCTAAAAGATGGCAGAATCTCAGACGGACCTGCGTGCTCAATTCTTAACCCTTTGAACATAAAGTTTGTTCGTTCGTGTTTATTCATTCGTTCTTTTCCCAAGCTGGACTGTCAAAGTTAAATTGCAGAGAATGAAGTGGGTCTTCTTAATTATCTTCTTACACATTTGCGTTATTCGTCGTTGGAAGAAATGGTTGACGTTCCAGCGCCGATGGTTGGTACTGGAGCGTGTCATTCTATGTGGTTAATCAATGTCTTTTGATGTCGTCAATCCACTTTTTTCGCTGGTGTTCTCTTGCTTTTGTGTCAGATATTCTTTGATGTAGAGCCAGTGCTGGTAGTTGCTGGTGTTGCATTCTAACGAGATGGCCAAACCATTTGGTCTTCCGCCTTTCAATAACAGTGGCACAAGGTGTTGATCCCACTGTCTATCTGATAACAGCATTTATTACTCGGTCTCGGATTGTGAAGTTGATAGCGCTTCTCAAGTGTATCATTTCGCAGGTGGTGATTTTGCATAAGTGTGATTTGGATAATATTTAACATTGGTAATATAGTGAAATGGATATAGTGTGATTTGAATTATATTTGATATTGAAAGTATAGTGAAGTGGGTCAAGTTATAAATACATATTTTAACATAACACTGTAGGTCGGCATGGCCAAATGGATAAGAACGCGTGTTCTTATAAACACCCGGTGTGCTGATACCGAGGTAAGGGGTTCAACCACTACACCGGACAGTTGGATTAAAATGCTGACCTATCGTCCTTGATGTTAATTACACGTACCTCTGAAGTCAGAGTGGGTTCGCCTGATGGCGATATACATTGTTAATATGTAAAGCTACTACACACGCAAAATTCTGCCCAGCACCACTAGAAGTTGTGTATGTGCAGTACGCTTGAGTTCAAAGCGAGTGATGACAAAACACACACACACACACACACCACCACCACCCACACATACATCTTTCACCCACCCACACATTGCGCTAGAACAAGGGTTTCATGCCCACATTCATCGTTCGCTACGTCAAAGAGACACTGGTCAATTATTGCTCCATACACTCAGACCTTACTGGCACATCTTCATGGACGATAGTTTGTTACATTGTAAAAAGGCATAAGAACTACACTCTACGGCGGGGGCGAGGATGGAGTTATACCTCTCCATAACACAAAGCCAGGGCTGAATTCTAGAGACCATGTGTTACCCATGCAGCATGATCCCTCTCTCGGCCTGTCTAGTTTACTCCAGAGGAAAGGAAACATCATTACGTCTAGAATAAGATTAGCTGCAGATGCTGTCGGATCAGCAAATATGTTCTAACTGTCCGCCTGTCGGAGCTTCCATCCTAGACCAGTTGTCTATCAAGACTTAGGGCCTAGTCTGCCTAGCCATAACATTTTGTCTTTAGATTGTATGACCTCGTGCCAGGATAAAGCTTGTATCCTCCCAGTTGCACTCCTCCGCCCGAAGTCGTTGGCACAATGTGGGGTGTCGTGTTTGGTGAACGCCGCCCAACATTCGGCGCTAACAGAAAGCAGGTAGTACCGTCTACTGTCATACGGTAGCTCAGTCATATCTGACTAAGACCTGGTCTGAATCCAGGCCTCTAAAATTGTGATGACCCTAATACGTCACATATTTACAGCAACTTTCTGCTTTGGTACTTTAAAATAAAAAGAAACTATCTCTTAATGCTTCTAATTCGTGTGCTATAAATCGATCTCGCCCAAGCAATGTTGCATACTCGCCCCAAATCAATACTTTTGATTTGGTTGTAAGCAACGCGCTGAAATGGCTCAACACGCTAAGGTTAACACACGCACAGTACTGCGCGATTCGATGAACGTGCTTAAGAAGGTCCAGATTGGCCTCATACGACATGAGTGGGCGCACACACTTACCACATCACGATTAGTCCAGTTATCATCAATGTACCAGGGCACTCAGGCCTGACAGGCAACAATGAGCCGATCGTTTGGCGGACATGGCGGTGATCGAGGTGGGAAGCGCGATAGATGGGCCAGACATCAGCAAGCGCTGTAAGAGATGCGGATCGAAAATATGGCTTAAAGGAAACTTGGGAACTTGCTTCCTTGTCCACGGTGAGGGAGATGGGAATGAAGCGGGGAGCCGCTAGACATGAACATTTTGTCATCCTTTACAGGACATCGCAGTCAACCCCTATAATTTTTTGTCTGTTTGTGATTTCTTGGCATGTTTACGTTCTGTAGTTTGTCATTGCTTTCTGAACAAGACATTTGATAACGCAACACAGAACTGGTACGATCAGTCGATACACGCCAACGGGAGATGCTAAGAAGAAGAGCGGAGCACCATTGGACTTGTCCGGAGTGCGATAACGATGATACACACAAATCAATAATTACTAATATCTTTAATCCTAAATGTACATGCGGACTTGATCCATTTAGTTGGTATTATCATCACTTCGGTCTTGTTTGTACTCACTCCGAGGCTCTTTCGTCACGGATGTAATATGAATGGGAATAAAAGGAAAACGTTAAAAATGCGACAGAAATTGCAATAAGCATGCCTTTGTATTGTAACCTGTCAATATTGTTGTTAACGATGTCACGATGGTTAAGCACGCAGTGGTGACTGCAAAGAGAAAGCAAGGGAGAGTGAGGACGAGAGAGAGGGAGGTAGAGAGATGGAAGGAGAGAGAGTGAAATAGAGATACACAGGAACAGAGGAAATGAACGAACGAACAAACTTTATTACAGAGAGAGAGAGAGAGAGAGAGAGAGAGAGAGAGAGAGAGAGAGAGAGAGAGAGAGACGCGCATGTTTTAACCCAGAAGCACGATGACACATATCAATCAACACACATGACAGACTGCCAGGTAGCAGCATATGCAGCACGTCTGGTCTAGCATTCATACAAACATGCAAGTGTAACTTTCACAGTCACATTTCTATCTTCTTCTTCTTCTTCAGCGTTCCGAGCCATTGAGGTTCTTTGCTGCAAATACAATCCGTCTCCATTCGTCTCTCTGGTGGACCTTCTCTTGCCAGTCGTTGATTCCAAGTGCTTGTAGGTCTGTACATGTATTATCTCTCCACCGCCTTCTTGGTCTACCTCGGGGTCTACGGTCATTTATTTCCTGAGTGTAAGCGAGTTTTGTTTCCCTATTATCTTCCATTCTTTCTATATGCCCCAGCCATTGTAGTCTATTAGCCTTCATGATACCAGTGATTAGCGGGGACTTAAACAGATCATAAATGTCTTTGTTACTTCTTCTTTTCCACTCTCCACTTTGTGTATCCCTAATGGGTCCAAAGATGCGTCTTAAAATTTTGTTCTCAAAGGATTGTAACAAGGCTTCGTCTCCTTTCGTTGTACTCCAGGTTTCAGAGCCATACAGCACAACTGGTCTGATCAGTGTTTTGTATATTGTGATTTTGGTGTTACGAGATAGCGCTTTTGATTTTAGTAGATGTTGTAGTGCATAGTATATCTTATTTCCAGAGTTGATTCTAGTTTGTATTTCTTCCTTTATGATGTTGGAGCAGTTGAAGATTGTACCCAGGTATTTGTATGTTTCCGTTCTTTTAATGGTCATATTATCTATTTGTATGTGGCCAGAGTTTCTAGCCATTCCGTCTCTTGAAATTACCATATATTCTGTCTTATCTTGGTTGATAACCAGCCCCATCTGTTGGGCTTTTTCCTTTAAGTGAGTCAATATTTCCAATGTCTTTTGTTCACTTTGCCCTATAATATCTATATCATCTGCATAACCAAGCAGCTTGGATGTTCCTCCAATATCACATTCCTCCTTTACCTTCCTTACAACTTTCTCTAGAGCCAGATTGAAGAGTAGCGACGATAGTGCATTACCCTGTTTCAAGCCAGATGTTATTTGGAAGGGGTCTGATTTCCTGCCTTTATATGTTACTATATTATAAGTATCTTCCATGCATAGTCTGGTCATGTTGATTAACTTCCTTGGTATTCCAAATTCCTGCATAGCATTCCATAGACTATTCCTATGGACACTATCATAAGCCTTTTTAAAATCCACAAAAATGTTATGGAGATCTCTTTTATATTCCCAATGTTTCTCGGCTATTTGTCGTAAGATAAATATCTGATCTATTATTGATCTGTTTTGTCTAAAACCCGCCTGGTAGTCACCTAATATGTCTTCTGAATATGGTTTTAGTCTATTTAGTAATACTGCGGATAGTATCTTATAGCTTGTGGACAGTAGTGATATTCCTCTATAATTTCCACATTGGAACTTGTCTCCTTTCTTAAAGATAGGTATCAATAATGACTCTTTCCAGTCATGGGGTAATTCTTCTGTCCTCCAGATTTTTATTATTAGTTCGTATAGCTTTAGATGTAATGCATGGCCACCTGCCTTTATAAATTCAGCAGCAATTCCATCAGTCCCAGTTGCCTTATTGTTTTTATGTCGTGTGATTACATTTAGGATTTCTTCAAATGTAGGTTCTTCAATTTGTGGTTCGCATGTTAGAACCTCTTCCTGTGGGAAAATGTTACTTGGAGCTTCACAATTTAGTAATTCAATAAAATATTCTTTCCATGTGTTGCACATTTCCTCATTGGTATTTATCATATTTCTATGGTATACCCAAATGGGACATGCACTTTTCAACCAGCCCGTAAAGTGCAGGTCTCATCAAATCGGTTCTTAATGCTTTTATCAAAAAGAATGTTTCCACTCTTTCGTTAATTATATGCAAACTTTCGATCTTCGCCTGAAAAATTTTAAGTTTTCTTTCACACATGTAGGTCGGTAGAGGGTCGATATTTGGAATGATTTCCAATGTATACATTACTTCTCCTCCTCCTCCTCCTCCTCCTCCCCCTTCTTCTTCTTCTTCTTCTTCTTCTTCTTCTTCTTCTTCTTCTTCTTCTTCTTCTTCTTCTTCTTCTTCTTCTTCTTCTTCTTCTTCTTCTTCTTTCTTCTTCTTCTTCTTCTTCTTCTTCTTCTTCTTCTTCTTCTTCTTCTTCTTCTTCTTCTTCTTCTTCTTCTTCTTCTTCTTCTTCTTCTTCTTCTTCTTCTTCTTCTTCTTCTTCTTCTTCTTCTTCTTCTTCTTCTTCTTCTTCTTCTTCTTCTTCAACTTTCTTCTTCTTCTTCTTCTTCTTCTTCTTCTTCTTCTTCTTCTTCTTCTTCTTCTTCTTCTTCTTCTTCTTCTTCTTCTTCTTCTTCTTCTTCTTCTTCTTCTTCTTCTTCTTCTTCTTCAACTTTCTTCTTCTTCTTCTTCTTCTTCTTCTTCTTCTTCTTCTTCTTCTTCTTCTTCTTCTTCTTCTTCTTCTTCTTCTTCTTCTTCTTCTTCTTTTTCTTCTTCTTCCGCGGTTCCTCCTCATTTTATCTACCCGATCCTTTCTTGTTCTTTCTTTCTTTCTTTCTGTCTTTCTTTCTTTCTTTCTTTCTTTCTTTCTTTCTTTCTTTCTTTCTTTCTTTCTTTCTATCTTTCTTTCTTTCTTTCTTTCTATCTGTTTTTCTAGGTATTTTAATGAGTTTGTGATTGTGAGTGAGAATATGTGTATGCAAGAGAGTGTGTATTTGTATGTTATTGAGCAGGTGCTTAACTACGAGAGTTTGTGTAGATGATGTAAGATATGTCTGCATGTGTTTATGTATGTGCGTGTGTGTACGTGTGTTTGGCTGTCTGCCTGTCTCTTAACATGGTAATATGCATTGTGTATGTTCACAACTTTAATTTGAGATGTTTTTTTCCTTATGCGAATGTAACATGCATAATAGATAATTGATGTAATAAATATGATTGATTGGAAGGGTCGAATGTAAGACGGGCCTGTGTGCCCAATCTGGTACTCTTTAAAGATAAATTCCGTTCGTTCGTTTGAACATTCCACCTACCACTTGCCTGCCAATCTCTCTGTATGTGTTCTAGTCTGTCTATCTTCTCGGTTGTCTGTCTCTCTATCCACCTCAGTCAGTCTGCCCCCCAACCAGTCTATAACCGACACGATCGTTGAATGTTGCTCTAAACCACGCGACTTCAAACGTATTACTATGGTCGCAATTTTGACCCGCCATACTTATTGAAATGCAAACCCCACTGCCAGCTATAGAGTACCGACATGCATGACCCCACCCTGCACAGCCGATCCAGGTGTCTCAGTATCATAAAATCAAGAAACTTGCATGTAGACCTTGACCCGCGTATTTAGGGACACAAGAACGCACATCAGCGCGGATTTGATACACAGATGAACTTATAGTCGCAATAACAAACCGGAGATAGATGTCAGTGGCGTAGTTGTAAGGGGGGAGTGGAAATGGGGCAAGCAATCGTAGCACTTATGCCATATTTTCTGTTATAAAGACCTTAGAATGAATTGAGTTGAGTTGAGTTGAGCTAAGAACCGACATCACTGCACTCAGGACATTCCCTTTCGCACTCAGTCTTCTCGTTCAACAGCCAGCGAGGAGTCACACTACTAATCGTTCCCACAGCTATCTGATTGAAGGTTCTCCTGGTCTTCCCTCTCAGTTTTGAAATTCTTCCAGAACGCCTGCCGATTCCCCGCAATATCATTCTTTCCACATATGAGTTCTCAGTCTGTTGCTCCGCCTTTTCCACCTGGTCCTACAGGTAGACGACCATCTCTCACTTGTCTATAGGCAATCTACAACCAGAGCTGCATTCCCTGCAGCCTATCAGCCTGCTCATTCTCCCAAAATTCCATAAAATTCTCACAATCTGTGACCTCAGAAGCGAAGTGAACGAAACGTGTCTGTCTCCACCTTACTAATCATACTTCCCGAGTTCGCAATGAATGCAGTGCGTGTTGCATTGGTCTCTTCTTACCAACGGAATGACGCTATTACTGCCTCCACCTACATTCGCATGCTGGAGGTCGTAGCCCCATGTGCCACGCCTTGGAAGCAAACGAGATGTGGTTTCTGAGACGTATAGAAGTTAGCGTGGCCAGGGGTTTACTGCGCTCTGGCTCTAACGTCTTGTGCGCTGAGGGCGGTCTAGTGGGTTTATTTTACAAAAAGTTAGTTGGGCTTCAACGTAGACTTTGTAAAAAAAAAAAAGCAATTTTTTTTTTCTTATTCTGAAAGCAATGGCAAACTACTGAACGTATAATTGCTTAGAATATAAACTTAAGTTAGTTAAATTGATTTGTTTGGTTGTTCCGAGATTTGAGATTTAAAGCTTGAGCACAACCAACAACTGGCAACGCTGATCGTATTACGGTACGAACCTAAGGCCTTGTCCACGTCAATCTGGAAGCACTAGACTCGAGCTTCGCTCTCGTTTGAGCTCGTCAGTAGTGCATATCCTTGACCGGACCCGGAAACAAACCCCGGATCACTGGCGTGTGACGCGGGTGTGTAACCATTAGACCACGCGGTACACGCTAGACGCAACCAAATTCTCACACTAGAATATCACAATGTCACCCATCGTAGGTTAGAGCTCAAAATTTGCCCGATCGCCGCTATTGACATCCATCATTCGATGTGGCCCTGCATTATCAGGTCTTCTCGGCTGGCAAGACATACAAGGCCGCTTTATGTCCAGCGAGTAATAGTAGTTAGTTAGATAGTGGTTCCAACTTTACGGCAAACCAACAGCCCGCACAGGTATACAATGCATAATGCCGCTACCAGAATGCCAACACAAATGTACGCCACGAAAAATACAGTTCATCGTCGATGGAAGCGCCAGTCACTAGAAAACCAGCAGCCACACATTACAAACAACCGTGGACATATATTAAAACACTCCACATGAAATCGGCAGCTCGCAGTGTCGCACCACGTACTTAACTCAGTTGTTGGGTGACGGAACCTTGCACTGCCAGTTCAACATTAGGAAAACCACGTAAGCAAACCTTAGCCACAAGCATAAACACCAGAGGCCTAAACAGCTCAACCGCCTATCCTCCATATTGGACCGCAATTTCAAAATCATCGTGAGGTTGATCGCAACATCCTGCACATGCAACATTTGGTTTCTAAGTTGACTTGCGTTGATGTGAGTCAAGTTAGTTGCATATCATATACAGGACGTAGCAGTCAACCCCACAATATTTGGGTTGTTCATGATTCCTGGACAAGTTTACGTACAGTAGTTTGCCATTGTTTTCTGAACGACCAGGACCTTTAATATGTCATTATATATATATATATATATATATATATATATATATATATATATATATATATATATATATATATATATATATATCATCATCATCATCATCAAGTGCCGTGCCGGCTGGCGTAGGCGTTCATGGCTCTCCATAGATCTCGGTCTTTGGTTTTCTGGATCAACTCTGGTGCTGATATTCCTCCATGCCACTGTCTCAATCCATCCAGCATCACTTCTCTTGGTCTACCTCTGCCTCTCTTCCCCTCGATCTTTCCAGTTGTTACGATGTTCTCCAATGCCTCTCTTCTCATCACGTGACCGAAGAAAGATGTTTGTCTCTGTCTTATTGTTGTATATAATGTTCTAGTTTCATTAGCCTGTTTCAGGCAGTCGTCGTTAGTTACTCTGGCAGTCCAAGGAATTCGCAACATTCGTCTCAGGAACCACATCTCTGTTGCTTCTAATTTCTTCTTAATTTGTTCATTTACGTTCCCATTTCCCATTTTAATTGCTGCTACTTGGTTCCAGTAAACATTCTTTATTATTCTTAAATCTTTTCCATCAATGTTGATATCTTCCAACATTTTAATCAGTTCATCATGTTTTACTTTATCAAATGCCTTAGTATAATATATGAAGCACAAATATATGTCTCTCTGTTTCTCTATTGACCTTTCTATTAGTGTCCGTAATGTATAAATTGCATTGTTTGTGCCCTTTCCTTCCACAAATCCACACTGTTCTTCACTAATTTCCATTTTTATTTTCTTTTTGATTCTTCTCATTATGATTCTGAGTAGAAGCTTAGTGATATGGTTTATAAGGTTAATTGTACGAAAATCTTCACAATCAATTGCTCCTGGTCTTTTTGGTATAGCTATAAATAAAGATTTCAGCATATCACTGGGTAAATATCCACTGCTGTAAATATCATTCAACATTTTGGTTAATATATCTACTCCAAATTCTCCCAATACTTCTAATTCTTCTATTGTGATTTCATCTGGCCCAGCTGTTTTTCCTTTCTTCATACGTTTCATAGCGTCAGCGACTTCTTCTTTCAGAATAGGTGGACCTTCTAAGTTACTATCTTCTGTTAATTCTCCCCTTTCTCCTTCATATAATTCTCTTATATACTCATCCCACCTCTTCATTATAGCATCTTCCTCTAATATTATCTTTCCTGTTTTTGATTTCAAACACCCTGTATTTATTCTTATTTTTCTTCCTGTAAGCTCACTGATTTTTCTGTGCATATTTTTTGTATCTTTAATGGAATTTAATTCAATTTTTTTGCATTGCTCGTTTAACCAACTTTCTTTAGCCTTCCCACATTTATCTTTTATTTCTTTATTTATCTTAGCGTATTCTTGTTTGTCATTTTTACTCTGTTTTCTTTTGTCCATCAGTTTTAAGATATCTTCATTCATCCATTTTTTCTTAGCTATTTTGCCTCTCTCCGGTAATACTTCTTTGCTAGTTTGATGAATGGAGTCCCTTAACATTTCCCATTGTTCATCTATACTCTGTATTTTTGTTATTGCATTGTACCTATTTTTCACAGTCACTCTGTATTGTTCTTGCATTTCTTTATCTATTTTCAGAACCTCTTTATTAAGTCTCATGTTCTTAACCATTTTTTTCCCTCTCTTTAATCTTACTTTTATTTGTCCAGATAGTGGTACATGATCACTATTACAGTCAGCACCAGGCATTGTCTTTACATTAATTAAAGCATTTCTAAATCTTTTATTAATTAGTATGTAGTCAATTTGGTTGCGTATTTTCTTATCAGGGCTTATCCATGTGTACAGTCGTCTTTTATGGTGTTTAAACCATGTGTTTCCAATTATCATCTCATTGATATTTGCCCATTCTATTAGCATTTCCCCTCTTTCATTTCTTGTACCTAAACCATAATTCCCCACTACATCCTCCATTTTTCCCTTTCCTACTTTTGCATTAAAATCACCAAGTATTATTTTTATTTCTTGTGATCCAATTTGAGCCATCGCCATTTCTATTTCGTCGTAAAAATGTTGTATTTCTTCATCACTACTGCTTGCTGTTGGTGCATATACTTGTATAATATTTATGTCTATTGGTTTGCCTTTGATTTTTACCATAATAACTCTATCTGAAATACACCAGTATCCATTAATTGACTTGGCTGTTTTTTCGTCTAATATTATTCCTACACCTTTTTCATGTGTTTTCCCTCCAGAATAAATTATTGTGTGATTGTCAGCTATAATTTTGCCCGATCCCTTCCATCTCATCTCACTAACGCCTAGTATATTCATTTTCATGCTATCCATCTCTCTTAGAACATTGGTCAACTTTCCTAGCTCATTTAATGTCCTAACAGTCCATGTTCCTACTCTAAATTTATTTATTTTAGTTAAGATTTTGCCATCAGTAGCTGGATGATGGTCTGGTGTCACCTGTGGCTCATGACTGTCCCTACCGGACGAGGATGCCCTAAGACAGCCATTAACGTCCTTCACTAACTTTGATTTATGTTTTGCCATGAAGTCTTGGGAAGATAATGTGGTGGTTTCCCCTTGCCTTCCACATTCACACGGTGGTCTTTTAACTCTGCCTTTGACAGCCATTTCCGACTGTAAGGACAAGTGAGTGCCCTGCTCTGCTCAGCTGCAGAGTTGTCCACTTATTCCGGTGGATACTCGGTCCCCAGAGCTGTGTTAGCCACACTGTGGTGTGTTTCCATCCTCTACCACGGGGAGGTGCAGTTGGGATTTTCCCTACATAAAGTTATGGTCTATGACCAAAACTCTCCAGTACTTTTAGAGGACTTTCAAAATCATCTTGAGAAAATCCTACAGATGCTCCCCATTTTTGATTAGGTATATATTTCGTTTACTTTCGTTTATATATATATATATATTAAAAAACGTCTGCAGCCAAATCGCCCACAGCTGCGTTTCGAACGTGGTATGCAGGGTTATGAACGGCATATGCAACTTCCTTCGCTACGGAGCCAGTGTTGAGACAAGAGCCGACATCTCAAGACTCGGGACATTCCCATTCGTGCTACGTCCTCATCTTCAACAGCCAGCGAAGAGTCCCAATACTAATGGTACTAGTTGCAATCTTATTATATGTCCGTCTGGCCTTTCCTTAGAGTCCTGAATGTCGGGCTAGATGCTCTGATCACTCCCTGCAGCACCATTCTCCCCAGGCCTTGATGATCTGTCTGTTCTCCTGCACTATACACACGATCCCCAAAGTGCCCCGACCACGTCTGCCTGATCGTGCACCAATACCCCATCACGTGATGCAGACCCAGCCAATCTGTCCGTCTGCTTGTTACCAACCACACCAGCATACCCTGGGGGAAATCCTACAGATGCTCTCTATTTTTGATTAGGTATATATTTCGTTTACTCCCCCTAATTTTCTGACTTTGTTACGCCTCTGGTCAGGTCGCTAGTCAATAAGAACGCACAGCGGCATGTTGCAGTTCGTGTGTGTTGTCTCGAGACACCGCTTCGACTGTGTTGTTGTTGTTGCTGTTAGTTGCTCGATGGTTCAGTGGGCTGTGGGCCCAGGTGCAGATCGATGGCCCTGTACCTGAATATATGCCAAGAGCAGATAGTTTGAGGATGTCTTACATTTCTCTGATTTGTTGATACTGCAGACAGAAAACTGGATGGGATAGGTGAATGGTATATTTTATATCTCAATCTTATTCGTTTTTTGCGGGGTTTGTGTGATCTTTTATTATTATGCCATCATCATTATTATCCTTCATATAATAATAATAATAATAATAATAATAATAATAATAATAATAATAATAATAATGTACTCGGCTCCCGATGATGATGGAATTCCGCCAGAGGGCGCGGACTGTCTGATTGGTCTGGAACTCTGGGAGTCGTTCTGACCCCAGTATAAAAAGCACTTGCGCATGTGGAACCCGCCTTTTTTTTCTGTAGTCCACCACACCAAGTGACGAGGCGCCAATGCCTGTAGTAAACTTGTTTAGTTAGAACCTGAAAGGTTTTGCAGTGGAAAAGCCAGAGTTCTAGTTTTAGATGTTAGATTTTCCTGGTTTTTAGTGGACTAGAAGTTTTTGGTAAATTAGTTTTTAGTGGACTAGATGTTTTTGGTAAATTAGTTTTTAGTGGACTAGAAGTTTTTGGTAAATTAGTTTTTAGTGGACTAGATGTTTTTGGTAAATTAGTTTTTAGTGGACTAGAAGTTTTTGGTAAATTAGTTTTTAGTGGACTAGATGTTTTTGGTAAATTAGTTTTTAGTGGACTAGAAGTTTTTGGTAAATTAGTTTTTAGTGGACTAGATGTTTTTGGTAAATTAGTTTTAGTGGACTAGAAGTTTTTGGTAAATTAGTTTTTAGTGGACTAGAAGTTTTTGGTAAATTAGTTTTTAGTGGACTAGAAGTTTTTGGTAAATTAGTTTTTAGTGGACTAGAAGTTTTTGGTAAATTAGTTTTTAGTGGACTAGATGTTTTTGGTAAATTAGTTTTAGTGGACTAGAAGTTTTTGGTAAATTAGTTTTTAGTGGACTAGAAGTTTTTGGTAAATTGGTTTTTAGTGGACTAGAAGTTTTTGGTAAATTAGTTTTTAGTGGACTAGAAGTTTTTGGTAAATTAGTTTTTAGTGGACTAGATGTTTTTGGTAAATTAGTTTTAGTGGACTAGAAGTGTTTGGTAAATTAGTTTTTAGTGGACTAGAAGTTTTTGGTAAATTAGTTTTTAGTGGACTAGAAGTTTTTGGTAAATTAGTTTTTAGTGGACTAGATGTTTTTGGTAAATTAGTTTTAGTGGACTAGATGTTTTTGGTAAATTAGTTTATAGTGGACTAGATGTTTTTGGTAAATTAGTTTTTAGTGGACTAGATGTTTTTGGTAAATTAGTTTATAGTGGACTAGATGTTTTTGGTAAATTAGTTTATAGTGGACTAGATGTTTTTGGTAAATTAGTTTATAGTGGACTAGATGTTTTTGGTAAATTAGTTTTAGTGGACTAGAAGTTTTTGGTAAATTAGTTTATAGTGGACTAGAAGTTTTTGGTAAATTAGTTTTTAGTGGACTAGATGTTTTTGGTAAATTAGTTTTAGTGGACTAGAAGTTTTTGGTAAATTAGTTTATAGTGGACTAGATGTTTTTGGTAAATTAGTTTTAGTGGACTAGAAGTTTTTGGTAAATTAGTTTATAGTGGACTAGATGTTTTTGGTAAATTAGTTTATAGTGGACTAGATGTTTTTGGTAAATTAGTTTGAGTGGACTAGAAGTTTTTGGTAAATTAGTTTATAGTGGACTAGAAGTTTTTGGTAAATTAGTTTTTAGTGGACTAGAAGTTTTTGGTAAATTAGTTTATAGTGGACTAGATGTTTTTGGTAAATTAGTTTATAGTGGACTAGATGTTTTTGGTAAATTAGTTTATAGTGGACTAGATGTTTTTGGTAAATTAGTTTATAGTGGACTAGATGTTTTTGGTAAATTAGTTTATAGTGGACTAGATGTTTTTGGTAAATTAGTTTATAGTGGACTAGATGTTTTTGGTAAATTAGTTTAAGTGGACTAGAAGTTTTTGGTAAATTAGTTTATAGTGGACTAGATGTTTTTGGTAAATTAGTTTTAGTGGACTAGAAGTTTTTGGTAAATTAGTTTATAGTGGACTATATGTTTTTGGTAAATTAGTTTATAGTGGACTAGATGTTTTTGGTAAATTAGTTTATAGTGGACTAGATGTTTTTGGTAAATTAGTTTTAGTGGACTAGAAGTTTTTGGTAAATTAGTTTATAGTGGACTAGAAGTTTTTGGTAAATTAGTTTATAGTGGACTAGATGTTTTTGGTAAATTAGTTTATAGTGGACTAGATGTTTTTGGTAAATTAGTTTTAGTGGACTAGATGTTTTTGGTAAATTAGTTTATAGTGGACTAGATGTTTTTGGTAAATTAGTTTTAGTGGACTAGAAGTTTTTGGTAAATTAGTTTATAGTGGACTAGATGTTTTTGGTAAATTAGTTTATAGTGGACTAGATGTTTTTGGTAAATTAGTTTATAGTGGACTAGATGTTTTTGGTAAATTAGTTTTAGTGGACTAGAAGTTTTTGGTAAATTAGTTTATAGTGGACTAGAAGTTTTTGGTAAATTAGTTTTTAGTGGACTAGATGTTTTTGGTAAATTAGTTTATAGTGGACTAGATGTTTTTGGTAAATTAGTTTATAGTGGACTAGAAGTTTTTGGTAAATTAGTTTTTAGTGGACTAGAAGTTTTTTGTAAATTAGTTTATAGTGGACTAGAAGTTTTTGGTAAATTAGTTATTAGTGGACTAGAAGTTTTTGATGGATTAGTTTTTGGTGGATTAGTTTTTGATGGATTAGTTTTTGGTGGATTAGTGTTTGAAGCTTTTACTGGATTAGAAGTTTTTGCTGTACTTAGGAATTTTGTTTGTCGGATTAGTGTTTTTGCTGTTTGATGTTTGCTGTATCCTAACTTCCTTGTTGATACTACATGTCTGTATATTATTGTGAAGTTTAAAAATGTAATAAACAAATGATGCTTGTGTTATTCTTACTTTGTTGTTTAGTTGATAGGCTCTTATTGTAGTCATTGGTGTTAGAACAGCCCTCGGAGTAATTATTTGTCTGGAATTGGAGAATATTGTTCCAATTCCCTGTCGGCCCACCCTGGATCTTCTTAAACCTTAATTCTTTCCTATTCTTGTTAACCGAGGACGGTGAGAGGTTCTTTCTCTTTATTCATTTTCTTCTTTGGCCCTTCGCAGTCAGGGTTGCGCTCTTCTCCTCACATCACCGTAGCAGAAGTAAGGGGTTCTTACTTTTGTTTCCACCTCTGTTTCAATAATAATGATAATAATGATAATCGTAATAATGATATCACAATAATAAAAGTAATAATAAAAACGAAAGAGATAATGAAATAATAATGTAATAATAATATTGAAATAACTGTAATTAAAAAGTATATAGTAGTAGTAGTAGTAGTAGTAGTAGTAGTAGTAGTAGTAGTAGTAGTAGTAGTAGTAGTAGTAGTAGTAGTAGTAGTAGTAGTAGTAGTAGTAGTAGTAATAATAACAATGAAATAATATTAACAATAATTCTGATAATAATGTTAATAGTTATAATAATAAATACAATGACAATATTAATGAAATATAATAATAATAATAATAATAATAATAATAATAATAATAATAATAATAATAATAATAATAATAATAACCTACTGTGGGCAAACATGTGCAGCAAGAATTGGCCTTACCAGCCACACTCGCCACCGCCATGGGTCGTAGTCATTAATCCTTTTTGAAGCACAATGTACCAAACTATCGCCTGTCAAGACGGAAAGGTGCCAATGCAATGTAATAATAATAATAATAATAATAATAATAATAATAATAATAATAATAATAATAATAATAATCGTATAACAACAGTAATAATGAAATAAAATCGGTTGTTTGTAAAGACTCACTACATATTGTGTGTAGAACACATTTGAAGCACATGATGCCATTTTTAAAAAAAATGTGCTAATAAATTCATTAAATTAGTTACAATAGTCAGTGTACAGTACAGAACAGTCACTCTCAGCTTCCTTGATGAAGAATACCCACAGAACCTCTAGATCCGAGTCTACACAGATAGGTCAACACAAAGTGCTGTTCGAAATGGAGGAGCGGGAGTGTACATTGAATACCCAAATAATACAAGGGACACGGCCAGAGTTCCGACAGGAAAGTACTGCCATAACTATGTTGCTGAAATTGAGGCAATCAAGATAGCAACAGAAATTACTAAATACCAGCCATAGTACAGTATCTGTGGTGCTATTGGCAGACGCAAAATTAGTACTCGAGCGCTCCTGTCTGGGAAATTGCCAGTACTAAAGACACTACTTTCTGAACTTAGCATACAGTGGATACCATCCCACTGTGGAGTCCCCGGAAACGACAGAGCTGATCAATTGGCTAAGGAAGGAGTAAAAGAAGAACAACCTGATGTGCCTGTTACATACCACCAAAAGAAAAGAATGATCAAATCAGTCAGAAAGCCACCAAAACCTGCTCTAGATGACTATCACGTTATGGACAGACCAGAACAAGTCATAACAGGACACAATAGATTACACAACCACATGTATACAAAATTCAAGATTGGTGAAACAGCCATGTGCACATGTGGATTGTCGTCGCAGACAGCAGAGCACATACTCCAAGACTGCCCAAAATATAACATATCTAAGCAAACCGTCTGGCCTAGAGAGACGACATTGGAAGATAAACTCTATGGACCGCTAAGTGAGCTAAAAATGACAGTTAAATTCATACCAGAGACAACATTGCAGTTCGAGAATGAACGAATGAACGAGTAATCTTTTTTTTCAAAGTGTTAAGAATTGGGCACGCAGGCCCGTCTGACATTCTGTCCTTCTTCTTTTTTTCCTCTCATACATTCTTTCATTCAACATCACTTATGAAGCAAATCTTTGACAACAAAGAACAATGAGCATTAAAACGCATGAAAAATTAACCAATGATACATAACTCACTGAGGCAATGTTTAACATGGGCATTATAAATACCTAAGGAAGGTGTAATGTGCCATACATATGGGAATGTTTATTGGCTAGTTGTCGTTTGAGATAATTTACCCACATTATTGTCTTTGTTGTTGTTTTTTGTTTGTTTATGGGGGAATGTATTCTGTCCTGAGGTAGTATTCAAACAGGTTGCGACTGTATGTATAATGATTGGTGGTGTCTTTGATTTCTTGTGGAAGATTGTTCCACAACTGAGCTGCAGAGTATGCTAAGCTTGTTTAATATGTCTATCCTAGGTTTAGGGACATGGAGTATATTTAGTCATTTGCTATGTCTTGCATTATATTTAAACAATGGCCAAATGTAGCTTGGAGCATTTTGAAATAGGATTTTGTGAATTAGTTTAGCCTTATTAAATGGTAGGCGTTTGTGGAGTGGCAGTAACTAAAGACGTTTATTTAGGTTAGAATTGTCTGTAAGCTTTTCACCCTTAATTAAACCAATGCTCTTTTCTGGGGTGAATAAAGGCTTTATTTTTTTTACTGATTTGGAGCACCCATCCTAGATTGTGGAGCAATAATCAATATATGTTTGTATATGGGAAGTATAGAATATCTTTCTTGTGTTTTCGTCAAGGAAAGTTTTAATTTTGGCAAGTTGATATACATTTTTGGCTATTTGTTTAACTAGAGAATGAACATGCTAGTTAAAGGTTAGATTTTGATCAACTATGAGACCCAGTAGACAATATATATAGACAATAGACATATTTCAAGCGATCGAAAGAAGGAGCAGAAGTTACAATAGTCACTGCTATAGTCTAACGATGTTTTGGGGAAGCCGGGGAGTACCAATGAAGTATTCATTATAGCAGCTGTTGGACGTATCCACCACGGGATTAAAGACATGACTGTACTCTTCTCTTCATATTCTTTGAACAACTATCCGTGCGTATCGACCGCCATTTCTAAACACTTGTTCAACCAAAAACATTATTTCTTCCGTCGATAACGCCATTCAATTTGGAGTGCAAAGAATTACTTCAGCAGACGACAGCTAATCGCTGCCCCGGGTCCGTCCTCAGGATCATAGTGTCTATCTGGGTATTCTACCGGTTTCTTGAGTTTCTTGGGCTTCTTCTTTTCTTTTTCTTCCCAGCGCCTTCTGAATTCCTGTCACCTGAGTTCCTCCAGTTTAGACGATTCAAGTAGCTCCTCCAAGGTAGGTCCCGGGGTCTTCACGATGGACTGCGGAGCATACTTTTTTAATGACATTATGTGCTTATATTTTTTTTTTCAAATTTGTTCTACATACAAAGTGTTGTGAGACTTTGCAACACCCGGTATAATAACAACAATAATAATAATGAAATAACAGTAATAATAATAATCATAATAATAATAAGATCATCAAGTATCTTGCCAGTTAGTGTAGGCGATCATGTCTCTTAACATCATTTGTTGTTTTACTGCCTGTGCCCGAGAGTAATTAGGGAACATCAGTGCATGGAATTGTGGTACACCGCTGTAATATAAATAAAGAGCGCTTCTGTAGACGACGGGGCATTGCTGACGTCCGACTTCGACCAGCGACATCGAAATACTACTGGCGTAAATGAAAGAGATCCAGCAAAAGCATCAAGCAAGAAGTGGAACATATGGCACTGATAAAGAAGGAGAACGAAGAAATCCTTCAAACTATTAAATCAGAGCGAGAACTGCAAAAAGCTGAAATGGAGTTGGCCTAAGACCGGCCGGCAGAGAAAACGGAAAAGAACACAGGGAGACCGCAAGATGAAACCCAATAGGAGACTGAACCGGAGCCTCAAGATAGAGCCAGCAGCCCAACCACGACACCCGAGCAGGGAGACCGCAAGATGAAACCCAACAGGAGACTGAACCGGAGCCTCAAGATAGAGCCAGCAGCCCAACCACGACACCCGAGCAGGGAGACCGCAAGATGAAACCCAACAGGAGACTGAACCGGAGCCTCAAGATAGAGCCAGCAGCCCAACCACGACACCCGAGCAGGGAGACCGCAAGATGAAACCCAACAGGAGACTGAACCGGAGCCTCAAGATAGAGCCAGCAGCCCAACCACGACACCCGAGCAGGGAGACCGCAAGATGAAACCCAACAGGAGACTGAACCGGAGCCTCAAGATAGAGCCAGCAGCCCAACCACGACACCCGAGCAGGGAGACCGCAAGATGAAACCCAACAGGAGACTGAACCGGAGCCTCAAGATAGAGCCAGCAGCCCAACCACGACACCCGAGCAGGGAGACCGCAAGATGAAACCCAACAGGAGACTGAACCGGAGCCTCAAGATAGAGCCAGCAGTCCAACCACGACACCCGAGCAGGGAGACCGCAAGATGAAACCCAACAGGAGACTGAACCGGAGCCTCAAGATAGAGCCAGCAGCCCAACCACAACACCCGAGCAGGGAGACCGCAAGATGAAACCCAACAGGAGACTGAACCGGAGCCTCAAGATAGAGCCAGCAGCCCAACCACGACACCCGAGCAGGGAGACCGCAAGATGAAACCCAACAGGAGACTGAACCGGAGCCTCAAGATAGAGCCAGCAGTCCAACCACGACACCCGAGCAGGGAGACCGCAAGATGAAACCCAACAGGAGACTGAACCGGAGCCTCAAGATAGAGCCAGCAGCCCAACCACAACACCCGAGCAGGGAGACCGCAAGATGAAACCCAACAGGAGACTGAACCGGAGCCTCAAGATAGAGCCAGCAGCCCAACCACAACACCAGAGACCGTCAAGGGGAAACCAATATCTCGCCAGATATGCGACGAAAACCGAGATGATGGCACCCTGATGACGGCACGGAGAGGGCCCGGGGACCTACCTTGGAGGAGCTACTAGAATCGGCAAGGATTAGAGGAACTCAGGTGCCAGGAATTCAGAAGGCGCTGGGAAGAAAAAGAAAAGAAGAAGCCCAAGAAACTCAGGAGACCGGTAGAATACCCAGATAGACACTATGATCCTGAGGACGGACCCAGCTACACGTACTATATAGAAGACGGAGAGATGATCCCATGGCTGACCGCGGAGGAAGAAATCGAAAGGCAACAGAAACTCAAAATGGAAAGTGAAAACAGGCGCGAGGAGGAAAATAAAAAAAACATCGAAAAGCTGCTACATGCAATCCACGTAAAAGGAGGCAAAAATACCAAATAAAAAGTATTTAAGGACTGTAACAAGTCAAGCCAGACGGATCAGCAGCCTTCACTAACAAAAGACATCACCAGAGGAGACGGGCACAAAAGACAACCGCCATCAACCTCCCAGCTGACGACGCAGACACAAAAGCCGATGAAAGCAGTCCGGATCAGGACAACCTCGTAAGAGAGCATAAGACAAGAATCACGGTGAATAAACCCACAAAAACCACGGACCTCAACAATAACTACAGCTGAAAGAAGCAGGTTGGACGATGACAAATTTGGAATTTTTGTTTTTAAACCAAGTAAGCAAGCAAGCAAACGAATGTGGGAAAACGCAGTAGTAAACATATGGAACGCCTCTGTAAAATAATTGGGGAACAACGCTGTAAAATTAATGGGGAACTTCGCAGTGAAATCATTCATTTTCACTATTGTAAAATAATTAGGAACACCACTGTAAGTTGTTTTTGTTTTTTTCAATTCTATTCAACTTTATTTCAGAAGGGTTACAAATTGGGCACGCAGGCCCGTCTTACATTCGGCCCTTCCAATAACTCATCTTTCATTCATCAATAGTGCATGATACATTCACATAGGAAAATACATTGTCAAATGAATGTTATAAACATAAACAATGCATATTAACATGTTATGAGACACAACCCTCACCCACCCACACATCACCTCCCACCCACATACAGCCCCACCCACCCACATACATCCCCATCTACCCACACACAACCCCCACCCACACCTCACCCACCCACACATATCACCCACCCACACATATCACCCACCAACACATACACCCTCCATCCACCGACACACATCCTCACCCACACACACCTACACCTACACCCACCCCCACACACCTACATACACACCCCACCCGTGTAATATTATTGTTAACATCACTATACAAATATAGGATACATTGCTGTAAAATGTTGGGAAAAGCAGCTTAAAATTATTAGAAAAATCGCTGTAAAATATTCGGAACATTGCTGTAAAATTATTAGGAACACATGTATAAAATTATTAGGAAACACCGCTGTACAATTATAGAGCTCATTGTAACTCATCATTATTGGCACCTTTCCGTCTTGACAGATGATAGTTTGGTACATTGTGCTTCAACAGGGGTTAATAACTATAACCCATGGCGGTGGCGTGTGTGACTGATAAGGCCAATTTGTGCTGCAAATGTTTGTCCACAGTGGATGCATGTGAAAACATGGTCATTTCCACCTTCATGCACCATCTTACGCCTCTCACGCTCTATGTGTGCTTTATCTGCAATCATTTTCTCCTTTGTCTTCATTCCAATTCTGATAGTTGCCCTCCATGCAACACGTTCAGCGGCGACGTGCTCCCAATGTGCATTATCAATGCCTGTATCAATCATGTCCCGCTTACATACATCTTTGTATTGTAGTAGAGGCCGACCCTGAGATCTCCTACCCATCTGTAATTCACCAAAAAAGATGTATTTTGGTATTCTATCATCATCCATCCTCCTAACATGTTTTATCCATCTAAGTCTATGAAGACTGAGCATGGAACACACTATTGTTGTTGCTGCCTTACCAATCCTGATGTTGATTTCCTGATCTAGGGATAATTTGCTATTTACCTCTGATCTTAGATATGTAAAATGGTCTACTATCTCTAGTTCGGCGTCGTCAATAAAGATTGATGGTACCCCATGTGCACCCTGTGACATAATCTGTGTCTTCTTTTTGCTAATTGTTAAACCAAATTCAGAACAACCATTGGAGAATGCAGATAATAGAAGTTGTAATTGTTCCTCAGAGTGGGCCGTATTTGCAGCATCGTCTGCAACAATCAACTCTCTGATCAGTACCCTCCTGCAAGCACTGATGTACCGACTAAATGGAAGCAGAAGAAAAGGCCGACCATGTAAACGATGGATAGGGGAATTAGCAGAGTCCATGGGAATCTTGATACATGAAGCCCATAAACGTACACTCTCCCGCTGTTTATGCTTGACCTCGTAAACACAATGTATAAGAGAAACAAGATGAGATGAGACTTAACAAATTCAGTGCTGTAGCGTAGCGTCAGCTACGATGATAAGGAATCTATCAAAGTGCTGTGGATAGACTTTCTACGAATAGAAAAATAGGTCACTGGAGAAGACAAGACTGAATAGCTCGTAATTCTAGGCGGAATAAAGGTCCCAGAACAAGTCTAATCTTCTGACAGTGTTCAGGCAGACAGGAATGGCGTACAACTATACTGGTTTGATACAGACAGTCTGCCAAGGTTGTCTAGCTACATTGCCTGAAATAAAACAAAGCTCGAGCCCCCAACTCTAATCCCTCTCACCGACACGGAGAAAGACAGAGTAAAATATTTAAAAGCGACAAACTTTCGTACTTCTCACACAGCTATGACTAAGGTTACTGAGGTAACAACTAGAGGTTGTAAAATTAAACTCACATTAATATTTAATATATGATAACACTTTGGGTGCTCCACTGGAGGCAGCCCTGTACATGAAAAGGGTGGTACACTTCCCTCTATTCTATTGAATATCTAATCTTATGGTTTGAATCTACTAAACAGTCTAATCATTGACATGGCCTGACAAAGCTGGTATTATTTGCATGTAGATGGTGGTGGTGGCCAACGGTAAGTTTGGCCACTTATCTTCTGGTTCTCCGGCTTACACAGTGCATGTAAACCCTAGTTAGTAAGCATAAGTGAGATGGTAAGTGATGCTTCACAATGAGTCACACAGGTTAGCGCATCTAAAGCTTGGCGCTGAAGGTGTCAAATCTGTGAAATATATACAGCGAGAGCAGTTGACTCTTCTGTCGAGACATCGGTAAGCATCGGCCATGGATTGTTCCTGATGGCCGATTACATCTCATAACATTTTCAGAAACAAAATAGCATGAGCTATCTGTCCCTGCTCCCTATTATTCCCTATCCTAGGATCAATAGTAAAACACTGACCTAAGAAAACAGCTCAATAAAATCATTCTAAGCTTTCTTATAAGTGAATGTAATAAGTATTCAGTAATAATTAAACATAATCATATAATGCATATCATAATTATATTATTAAAATACAATAATTACAAAGTAATCTACAGGTAGATATGAATACAATCTATTAAACAGATTACCTATTATAGATATTTATGTTCAAATTCTGAAGCTATATTTCTAGCATATAATTAATAATGATTCTATATAACGTATATTTTAAAATACAGTTTATGTAATTATCATAATAGAATATGATAGGCTGAAAGTTAATGGAGTGGCTGGCAAGAACAGGACTGCGAATTGGTGAGAAATCACCGATAAAAATTAACGAACATGCCTAGGATCTACTACGCTAGTATTTGACAATTTTACGCGTGTTTAGTAAGATCTATTTTCGCGGCCTCGCAATATTATTTACCAGGAACTGCCTCGTGTTATTCCTCAACTAACGGCTCGATTAGTATGGCCTAGTCTACTGCTATACGGACTAATCGAAAATTGGGTTCTATCTGACTTTATCAAGTTTACAACTATCTCAAATCGGCTACACCTCTCTAAACCTCATGTAAAGGTAATTTTCTACACAGTTACGTTTTACCCTTTACTCTGTGTGCTTAGTAAACTACCTGTACGAAGTATAATATACGCGATCGAGTTTAGTCGGTAAAATAATTATTATGGTAAATAATTAGGTAAAATAACCTATTATCGGCGGTTTCCAACTTTAACTACACACGGAAATCTCTTATATTGATACACATAACTATTCCTTACCCTTCTAATCTTCTGACCACACTTGGGTACGAACACTGCTCTAGGAATCTCTCTAATATATTTTAAATATATTTAGGGCCGTAATACGCGCCAAAGATAAAACTCTAACACTTTATAAGTATTTTCTCAGAGCCTAGTGACTAGCATGTTGTTCCTACACCGACGTCTAGGTTGCGAAAGAACGAGTTTAGCTATTTTTCTCCTGACCGGAAGTGGTCGTGCCAGGGAGTTCGTTTCCTTTAATTTATCCGACCAAATTGTAAAATAGTCGTAGCCAAATTTGTAGATTTGGCTGGGTACACTACTTTGTAAATTCAGCCTCTCCACCAATCCTAGTATAACGTATTATTTCCCACTAGAATAATAACATCAATTTGCAGTAGATTTATGCTATAGCCATGGGCTGTCTATACATAGATATATAGGAATACAAACGAAATTAAATTCTTCTATAATTACATGAGGGTTTTAAAAAGAATTTACTCCAATTTAAGCAAAAGATGAAGAGGAAGCTGGGGACTTCGTCACATATGCTTACCGTTGAAAGTAAAGTTCGAGACTTCGGACTTTACTCCAGCCCGCACACTCATCAGATTTTGTTGGCACTTACTCCAACAACCCTGGAACATATGGACCAGTCTCCCCCTCTTCTTCCGTAGAACAATTCCTACTGAAACCCTGCTTCTTCGTTTCTAAGACATCTTCTAAGAAACCTCCTCCCTTGATGTCGTTTCCATGGAAACCTATGACGACCTGGTCGTCCCCACCCATCTTCTCTATTCTGAATTCCCAGAGAGTGTTCTCCCCTAAAGGAATAAGGGTTACTGGTTGGCACCGTAACAGGTAAATGATTTTGTCGGACTGGGTCAGTACGGTTTATCATCGTGTTTACTGTGTCACCTTTAATCGAATCCAGGCTTATCTGTTGGCATAGGGGCATGAGAATCTGGAATTCGTCTCACCTTCCCTGATTCAGACGTCTCCGAATCCAGGTTGATAGAGACATCATTCACTGTCTCCTGAGGCGTCAAGGGATACTCCATCTCTGAGTTATCTCCCCCTTCGACCACATTTTCCACCGATACTGCCATCAGATGCACCGGTGGATCATTTAATCTTTCTACATGGTTCCTAATTAAATACATGGGAAAGACTTCCGGATTACCCTGAATGTTTAATTTGTAATGGGAGCGAGACTCCTTATCTGTAATAAGAAATGGCCCTTGCCAACCCATATCTAAAGGATTATCCCCCTTGGGTGATAATACCAACACTTGATCACCTATCTTAGGTGGAGTTCTACCAAGAGTAGGTGGAACCAGATGGCACTCTTTACATGACCTAACATATCGTTTGATATCCCGGGTCATCCCCGGCCAGAAATAGGAGAAATAAAGCCTTTGGATTGTTGCTTTCATCCCCATATGCCCACCGTCCGAGATGGAGTGTACCATTTGTAAGACATGGTTACGATACCTTTTGGGTACCACAAACTGTTCGTGGACGTGATCCATAGTTCCCGCCCTACGGTATAACAGTTTATCCTTTTCGTAGAAATCACCAGCTACCGGTGGATTTCTAGATTTTGGCAGTTTGCCAAAGCAGGATTGTAAAGTGGGACATGCTGCTTGGGCAGCCCTAATCTCCCGAGATAATGGGTGGATAAGAATTTCGGGTTCACTCAAAGCGGTGCCCTGATTCTGGGTCTGCATAGCACATGTATAAGTTGTGGACTTAGGTTCACCCAGATATACATATTTTCGCCCTAACATGAAGGGATATACTGGATCATCTAGCACAACAGCAGAAACTGTTCCGGTGACATATTTGGATGTCACCTTCACCCTGGCAACTTTAACACGTTTAGGTTCAGAGCTCAGAGTAGCACCTCTTAACTCAATAGTGTGGTCGGTCAATTGTCCAGGTTTCACCAAGTGAGCTGCAATGGCCGCGTCACTCTCCAGACCCGTGTCATATAAACACGGTACCTGTCTCCCATTTACAGTAACTGTCTCAACTACTGGAGGTCTTTGATTATCCCCAGGGGTCCTCCATTGGTGGTTCTTATCCGCCAACGTCAAACAAGCCGTGTAATGGACAGGGGGTTTGTTTTTGCAAGAACTCGTATGGTGGTCATTTGTTCGGCAATTTTTACAATATTGATTCCCCCCTCTATTACCAGTAGGTCGTTGAGGTTGAGATGACTGTTTACTGTTGTAATGACCTGGATTTTGGTGTGGACTACCAGTGTGCCACCTGTTGTCCTTACCTTCAGAGTTATTGTTTTGATACCCCTGATTCTGTGTGGAAGGATTATTTTGGGCCTTATCAGTATGACTAGGTTTAGCAGTACCTGCATCACCATGTGCAGTTAAATACCTTTCGGCTAGTGAAATTATCTCTTCTAATCTAACTCCACCATTTTCAGCTATGAACATTTGGAGAGCTTTCGGGAGACCCTCTTTGAATTGATCTGCAAGCATCATTTCCTGTAGCCCCTCATAGGTAGTATCGAATTTGCTCAGTCCTACCCACTTCGTAAAATACGTATGTTGTCGTGAGGCGAACTGCGCAAACATTCTCCCTGAGATCTTTTGGCTGTACGGAACTTCAGCTTGTAGGCTTCTGAGGTTAATTCAAATCTTTGTAAGAGCGCATTTTTGAGGGTATCAAAGTCCCGTTCAAGACCAGGCGGAAGCTTTGTGAATACATCAAAAGCCGGGCCGCGGAGTCCTTGGGAGAGTTTGATATTAAATTTCTCTTTAGGCAGATTATAAGCTTCACACATGATGACGAAGCGATCAAGGTATTCATCCATCTGATCCTCCTTCGGGTTGAAGTGGGCCAGAGGGAAGCTCATGGATCCTTGGGCGAGAGACGGTCCTGAAGAAATGTCACTACTGTGATGGGGAGAACTAGCACTACTGTACCTGGAAGCATCAGGATTTTGCAACTCCAATCTCCTTAGTTCCAATTCATGCTGTCTCAACTGTTCTTCCCTCTTCATTTCCAGTTCTGCTTGCTTCAACTGTCTGTCCAATTCAGCTTGCTTAAGGTGGTTGTCCAATTCAGCTTGCTTAAGGTGGTTGTCCAATTCAGCTTGCTTAAGGTGGTTGTCCAATTCAGCTTGTCGCATCTTCTCTTTGGATTCCATTTCTGCAATTCTAATTCTTTCCTCTCTTGCTTCCTTCTCTCTGTCTTTGATAATGTCCCGTTGTTCCCTTCTCCACTCTCGTTCTGCTTCTTTTACATACTTGCCCAATTCGACACCTTCATACCCTAACAAAGTTCCTTCTTCTCTCAGCTCCTCTTTCGTAGGTGGCTTTTCGGAAGACATTATTTGGTAACAAAGTTGGGATAATGTGAAGCACCCTGAAATACACTTACTCACCACTAAGTGATCTGTCCTGAAATTATGCAAGTAATAAATTCACTGACAGTATGCACATACACAACTGACGATACAACACAGGGACTTACCCGTCAGCCCACACTCACTTATGATATTGGCCCTAACTTTTTGGAACCAGGTTAACTTATGTTATATTATCTTATATTGGCTATCTAGTGTTTAGTTATGCTATACTATACTACTTATTGTAACTATTAATTTCTCTAGTTTTACTCAGTATAGTTTAATATTGAGATCTACTGTGAGGCAACACTTTACTAGAATCTCTAGTGAAAGAAGATTGAAAGTTTGAACTATCTAGACCGGACGATAGCCAACCACTTGTAGCGTAGCGTCAGCTACGATGATAAGGAATCTATCAAAGTGCTGTGGATAGACTTTCTACGAATAGAAAAATAGGTCACTGGAGAAGACAAGACTGAATAGCTCGTAATTCTAGGCGGAATAAAGGTCCCAGAACAAGTCTAATCTTCTGACAGTGTTCAGGCAGACAGGAATGGCGTACAACTATACTGGTTTGATACAGACAGTCTGCCAAGGTTGTCTAGCTACGTTGCCTGAAATAAAACAAAGCTCGAGCCCCCAACTCTAATCCCTCTCACCGACACGGAGAAAGACAGAGTAAAATATTTAAAAGCGACAAACTTTCGTACTTCTCACACAGCTATGACTAAGGTTACTGAGGTAACAACTAGAGGTTGTAAAATTAAACTCACATTAATATTTAATATATGATAACACTTTGGGTGCTCCACTGGAGGCAGCCCTGTACATGAAAAGGGTGGTACACTTCCCTCTATTCTATTGAATATCTAATCTTATGGTTTGAATCTACTAAACAGTCTAATCATTGACATGGCCTGACAAAGCTGGTATTATTTGCATGTAGATGGTGGTGGTGGTGGTGGTGGCCAACGGTAAGTTTGGCCACTTATCTTCTGGTTCTCCGGCTTACACAGTGCATGTAAACCCTAGTTAGTAAGCATAAGTGAGATGGTGAGTGATGCTTCACAATGAGTCACACAGGTTAGCGCATCTAAAGCTTGGCGCTGAAGGTGTCAAATCTGTGAAATATATACAGCGAGAGCAGTTGACTCTTCTGTCGAGACATCGGTAAGCATCGGCCATGGATTGTTCCTGATGGCCGATTACATCTCATAACATTTTCAGAAACAAAATAGCATGAGCTATCTGTCCCTGCTCCCTATTATTCCCTATCTTAGGATCAATAGTAAAACACTGACCTAAGAAAACAGCTCAATAAAATCATTCTAAGCTTTCTTATAAGTGAATGTAATAAGTATTCAGTAATAATTAAACATAATCATATAATGCATATCATAATTATATTATTAAAATACAATAATTACAAAGTAATCTACAGGTAGATATGAATACAATCTATTAAACAGATTACCTATTATAGATATTTATGTTCAAATTCTGAAGCTATATTTCTAGCATATAATTAATAATGATTCTATATAACGTATATTTTAAAATACAGTTTATGTAATTATCATAATAGAATATGATAGGCTGAAAGTTAATGGAGTGGCTGGCAAGAACAGGACTGCGAATTGGTGAGAAATCACCGATAAAAATTAACGAACATGCCTAGGATCTACTACGCTAGTATTTGACAATTTTACGCGTGTTTAGTAAGATCTATTTTCGCGGCCTCGCAATATTATTTACCAGGAACTGCCTCGTGTTATTCCTCAACTAACGGCTCGATTAGTATGGCCTAGTCTACTGCTATACGGACTAATCGAAAATTGGGTTCTATCTGACTTTATCAAGTTTACAACTATCTCAAATCGGCTACACCTCTCTAAACCTCATGTAAAGGTAATTTTCTACACAGTTACGTTTTACCCTTTACTCTGTGTGCTTAGTAAACTACCTGTACGAAGTATAATATACGCGATCGAGTTTAGTCGGTAAAATAATTATTATGGTAAATAATTAGGTAAAATAACCTATTATCGGCGGTTTCCAACTTTAACTACACACGGAAATCTCTTATATTGATACACATAACTATTCCTTACCCTTCTAATCTTCTGACCACACTTGGGTACGAACACTGCTCTAGGAATCTCTCTAATATATTTTAAATATATTTAGGGCCGTAATACGCGCCAAAGATAAAACTCTAACACTTTATAAGTATTTTCTCAGAGCCTAGTGACTAGCATGTTGTTCCTACACCGACGTCTAGGTTGCGAAAGAACGAGTTTAGCTATTTTTCTCCTGACCGGAAGTGGTCGTGCCAGGGAGTTCGTTTCCTTTAATTTATCCGACCAAATTGTAAAATAGTCGTAGCCAAATTTGTAGATTTGGCTGGGTACACTACTTTGTAAATTCAGCCTCTCCACCAATCCTAGTATAACGTATTATTTCCCACTAGAATAATAACATCAATTTGCAGTAGATTTATGCTATAGCCATGGGCTGTCTATACATAGATATATAGGAATACAAACGAAATTAAATTCTTCTATAATTACATAAGGGTTTTAAAAAGAATTTACTCCAATTTAAGCAAAAGATGAAGAGGAAGCTGGGGACTTCGTCACATATGCTTACCGTTGAAAGTAAAGTTCGAGACTTCGGACTTTACTCCAGCCCGCACACTCATCAGATTTTGTTGGCACTTACTCCAACAACCCTGGAACATATGGACCAGTCTCCCCCTCTTCTTCCGTAGAACAATTCCTACTGAAACCCTGCTTCTTCGTTTCTAAGACATCTTCTAAGAAACCTCCTCCCTTGATGTCGTTTCCATGGAAACCTATGACGACCTGGTCGTCCCCACCCATCTTCTCTATTCTGAATTCCCAGAGAGTGTTCTCCCCTAAAGGAATAAGGGTTACTGGTTGGCACCGTAACAGGTAAATGATTTTGTCGGACTGGGTCAGTACGGTTTATCATCGTGTTTACTGTGTCACCTTTAATCGAATCCAGGCTTATCTGTTGGCATAGGGGCATGAGAATCTGGAATTCGTCTCACCTTCCCTGATTCAGACGTCTCCGAATCCAGGTTGATAGAGACATCATTCACTGTCTCCTGAGGCGTCAAGGGATACTCCATCTCTGAGTTATCTCCCCCTTCGACCACATTTTCCACCGATACTGCCATCAGATGCACCGGTGGATCATTTAATCTTTCTACATGGTTCCTAATTAAATACATGGGAAAGACTTCCGGATTACCCTGAATGTTTAATTTGTAATGGGAGCGAGACTCCTTATCTGTAATAAGGAATGGCCCTTGCCAACCCATATCTAAAGGATTATCCCCCTTGGGTGATAATACCAACACTTGATCACCTATCTTAGGTGGAGTTCTACCAAGAGTAGGTGGAACCAGATGTCACTCTTTACATGACCTAACATATCGTTTGATATCCCGGGTCATCCCCGGCCAGAAATAGGAGAAATAAAGCCTTTGGATTGTTGCTTTCATCCCCATATGCCCACCGTCCGAGATGGAGTGTACCATTTGTAAGACATGGTTACGATACCTTTTGGGTACCACAAACTGTTCGTGGACGTGATCCATAGTTCCCGCCCTACGGTATAACAGTTTATCCTTTTCGTAGAAATCACCAGCTACCGGTGGATTTCTAGATTTTGGCAGTTTGCCAAAGCAGGATTGTAAAGTGGGACATGCTGCTTAATCTCCCGAGATAATGGATGGATAAGAATTTCGGGTTCACTCAAAGCGGTGCCCTGATTCTGGGTCTGCATAGCACATGTATAAGTTGTGGACTTAGGTTCACCCAGATATACATATTTTCGCCCTAACATGAAGGGATATACTGGATCATCTAGCACAACAGCAGAAACTGTTCCGGTGACATATTTGGATGTCACCTTCACCCTGGCAACTTTAACACGTTTAGGTTCAGAGCTCAGAGTAGCACCTCTTAACTCAATAGTGTGGTCGGTCAATTGTCCAGGTTTCACCAAGTGAGCTGCAATGGCCGCGTCACTCTCCAGACCCGTGTCATATAAACACGGTACCTGTCTCCCATTTACAGTAACTGTCTCAACTACTGGAGGTCTTTGATTATCCCCAGGGGTCCTCCATTGGTGGTTCTTATCCGCCAACGTCAAACAAGCCGTGTAATGGACAGGGGGTTTGTTTTTGCGAGAACTCGTATGGTGGTCATTTGTTCGGCAATTTTTACAATATTGATTCCCCCCTCTATTACCAGTAGGTTGTTGAGGTTGAGATGACTGTTTACTGTTGTAATGACCTGGATTTTGGTGTGGACTACCAGTGTGCCACCTGTTGTCCTTACCTTCAGAGTTATTGTTTTGATACCCCTGATTCTGTGTGGAAGGATTATTTTGGGCCTTATCAGTATGACTAGGTTTAGCAGTACCTGCATCACCATGTGCAGTTAAATACCTTTCGGCTAGTGAAATTATCTCTTCTAATCTAACTCCACCATTTTCAGCTATGAACATTTGGAGAGCTTTCGGGAGACCCTCTTTGAATTGATCTGCAAGCATCATTTCCTGTAGCCCCTCATAGGTAGTATCGAATTTGCTCAGTCCTACCCACTTCGTAAAATACGTATGTTGTCGTGAGGCGAACTGCGCAAACGATTCTCCCTGAGATCTTTTTGCTGTACGGAACTTCAGCTTGTAGGCTTCTGAGGTTAATTCAAATCTTTGTAAGAGCGCATTTTTGAGGGTATCAAAGTCCCGTTCAAGACCAGGCGGAAGCTTTGTGAATACATCAAAAGCCGGGCCGCGGAGTCCTTGGGAGAGTTTGATATTAAATTTCTCTTTAGGCAGATTATAAGCTTCACACATGATGACGAAGCGATCAAGGTATTCATCCATCTGATCCTCCTTCGGGTTGAAGTGGGCCAGAGGGAAGCTCATGGATCCTTGGGCGAGAGACGGTCCTGAAGAAATGTCACTACTGTGATGGGGAGAACTAGCACTACTGTACCTGGAAGCATCAGGATTTTGCAACTCCAATCTCCTTAGTTCCAATTCATGCTGTCTCAACTGTTCTTCCCTCTTCATTTCCAGTTCTGCTTGCTTCAACTGTCTGTCCAATTCAGCTTGCTTAAGGTGGTTGTCCAATTCAGCTTGCTTAAGGTGGTTGTCCAATTCAGCTTGCTTAAGGTGGTTGTCCAATTCAGCTTGTCGCATCTTCTCTTTGGATTCCATTTCTGCAATTCTAATTCTTTCCTCTCTTGCTTCCTTCTCTCTGTCTTTGATAATGTCCCGTTGTTCCCTTCTCCACTCTCGTTCTGCTTCTTTTACATACTTGCCCAATTCGACACCTTCATACCCTAACAAAGTTCCTTCTTCTCTCAGCTCCTCTTTCGTAGGTGGCTTTTCGGAAGACATTATTTGGTAACAAAGTTGGGATAATGTGAAGCACCCTGAAATACACTTACTCACCACTAAGTGATCTGTCCTGAAATTATGCAAGTAATAAATTCACTGACAGTATGCACATACACAACTGACGATACAACACAGGGACTTACCCGTCAGCCCACACTCACTTATGATATTGGCCCTAACTTTTTGGAACCAGGTTAACTTATGTTATATTATCTTATATTGGCTATCTAGTGTTTAGTTATGCTATACTATACTACTTATTGTAACTATTAATTTCTCTAGTTTTACTCAGTATAGTTTAATATTGAGATCTACTGTGAGGCAACACTTTACTAGAATCTCTAGTGAAAGAAGATTGAAAGTTTGAACTATCTAGACCGGACGATAGCCAACCACTTGTAGCGTAGCGTCAGCTACGATGATAAGGAATCTATCAAAGTGCTGTGGATAGACTTTCTACGAATAGAAAAATAGGTCACTGGAGAAGACAAGACTGAATAGCTCGTAATTCTAGGCGGAATAAAGGTCCCAGAACAAGTCTAATCTTCTGACAGTGTTCAGGCAGACAGGAATGGCGTACAACTATACTGGTTTGATACAAACAGTCTGCCAAGGTTGTCTAGCTACGTTGCCTGAAATAAAACAAAGCTCGAGCCCCCAACTCTAATCCCTCTCACCGACACGGAGAAAGACAGAGTAAAATATTTAAAAGCGACAAACTTTCGTACTTCTCACACAGCTATGACTAAGGTTACTGAGGTAACAACTAGAGGTTGTAAAATTAAACTCACATTAATATTTAATATATGATAACACTTTGGGTGCTCCACTGGAGGCAGCCCTGTACATGAAAAGGGTGGTACACTTCCCTCTATTCTATTGAATATCTTATCTTATGGTTTGAATCTACTAAACAGTCTAATCATTGACATGGCCTGACAAAGCTGGTATTATTTGCATGTAGATGGTGGTGGTGGTGGTGGCCAACGGTAAGTTTGGCCACTTATCTTCTGGTTCTCCGGCTTACACAGTGCATGTAAACCCTAGTTAGTAAGCATAAGTGAGATGGTAAGTGATGCTTCACAATGAGTCACACAGGTTAGCGCATCTAAAGCTTGGCGCTGAAGGTGTCAAATCTGTGAAATATATACAGCGAGAGCAGTTGACTCTTCTGTCGAGACATCGGTAAGCATCGGCCATGGATTGTTCCTGATGGCCGATTACATCTCATAACATTTTCAGAAACAAAATAGCATGAGCTATCTGTCCCTGCTCCCTATTATTCCCTATCCTAGGATCAATAGTAAAACACTGACCTAAGAAAACAGCTCAATAAAATCATTCTAAGCTTTCTTATAAGTGAATGTAATAAGTATTCAGTAATAATTAAACATAATCATATAATGCATATCATAATTATATTATTAAAATACAATAATTACAAAGTAATCTACAGGTAGATATGAATACAATCTATTAAACAGATTACCTATTATAGATATTTATGTTCAAATTCTGAAGCTATATTTCTAGCATATAATTAATAATGATTCTATATAACGTATATTTTAAAATACAGTTTATGTAATTATCATAATAGAATATGATAGGCTGAAAGTTAATGGAGTGGCTGGCAAGAACAGGACTGCGAATTGGTGAGAAATCACCGATAAAAATTAACGAACATGCCTAGGATCTACTACGCTAGTATTTGACAATTTTACGCGTGTTTAGTAAGATCTATTTTCGCGGCCTCGCAATATTATTTACCAGGAACTGCCTCGTGTTATTCCTCAACTAACGGCTCGATTAGTATGGCCTAGTCTACTGCTATACGGACTAATCGAAAATTGGGTTCTATCTGACTTTATCAAGTTTACAACTATCTCAAATCGGCTACACCTCTCTAAACCTCATGTAAAGGTAATTTTCTACACAGTTACGTTTTACCCTTTACTCTGTGTGCTTAGTAAACTACCTGTACGAAGTATAATATACGCGATCGAGTTTAGTCGGTAAAATAATTATTATGGTAAATAATTAGGTAAAATAACCTATTATCGGCGGTTTCCAACTTTAACTACACACGGAAATCTCTTATATTGATACACATAACTATTCCTTACCCTTCTAATCTTCTGACCACACTTGGGTACGAACACTGCTCTAGGAATCTCTCTAATATATTTTAAATATATTTAGGGCCGTAATACGCGCCAAAGATAAAACTCTAACACTTTATAAGTATTTTCTCAGAGCCTAGTGACTAGCATGTTGTTCCTACACCGACGTCTAGGTTGCGAAAGAACGAGTTTAGCTATTTTTCTCCTGACCGGAAGTGGTCGTGCCAGGGAGTTCGTTTCCTTTAATTTATCCGACCAAATTGTAAAATAGTCGTAGCCAAATTTGTAGATTTGGCTGGGTACACTACTTTGTAAATTCAGCCTCTCCACCAATCCTAGTATAACGTATTATTTCCCACTAGAATAATAACATCAATTTGCAGTAGATTTATGCTATAGCCATGGGCTGTCTATACATAGATATATAGGAATACAAACGAAATTAAATTCTTCTATAATTACATAAGGGTTTTAAAAAGAATTTACTCCAATTTAAGCAAAAGATGAAGAGGAAGCTGGGGACTTCGTCACAAGT
The DNA here is from genome assembly GCA_963921405.1 of Cepaea hortensis. Lineage (NCBI taxonomy): Eukaryota > Metazoa > Mollusca > Gastropoda > Stylommatophora > Helicidae > Cepaea > Cepaea hortensis. Next base: position 516,207,330 of record OY992876.1, on the reverse strand, counting down.
GCCAAGCGAAGCTTTGGCTTGGACCAAACAAGAATGGATGGCGGAAAATTGAAGTAATGACGTGTCACAGTTATTAAATTAAAGCTGTTAATATATTGTAGGAAGCATGATATATTATATCATGATAAAGTTAATGAGCCACGCCAGTTTCTCAGAACTGATGAAAATAATTAGCCACGTTTCCTAGGCATGTTGAGGCCACGTCAGATCTCCAGACATGATGAATTCACGCTACTTCCCCCAGACATGATGAAGTCACGCTAGTTTCCCCATACATGATGAAGTCACTCCAGTTCCCCTAGACTTGATCACATCACGCCAGTTCCTCCAGACGTGATAAAGTCACGCCAGTTCCCTCAGACATGACGACGCCACCCCAGTTCCCTCCAGACATAATGAAATCACGCCAATGCCACCAGACATTTTGAGGTCTCGCCAGTTCCACCAGACATAATGAAGCTTCTTAGATCTTCAGACATAATGAAGTCACGCCAGTTCCAATAGACATAATCACGCCTCGCCAGTTCCCCCAGACATAATGAAGCCACGCCAGTCATCCAGACGTAATGAACTCACTTCAGTTACCCCAGACATGATGAAGCCACATCAGTTACCCCATACATGACCTCGCCACTCCAGTTCTCCATTAGTCTTATCAGTTTCAGAAACATGACGATGTTAATGACCCACTGCTCTTGCTTGGGATGACTTTTTAATTACTTAATATTTCCACTGAAGCCAACACCTCAGCAATTGATGTAAACCAGAATCGTTTGAAACCGGAATTAAATTTCACCAGAATCGATTGTAAGCCAATAGATTGTAACCAGATTCAAATGTATCGCAGTCAATTGTAACCCACCCGATTGGAAGCTAGTCAATTGTAAAGTCTTCAGCCAAAGCACACATCTGGTTTGTTTCGTTTCAAGGAGATGTACTTGTTGTTCTAACTGTGAACTGTTTACAGATATTTCGGATCAATATATGTATGTTCTACCACCATAACTTGTTCTTATATATTTTCGCGCTATGTGACAGCTGGGCTGGCAGTCACAGATGGTTCTTAATAATCTCATAATCTGTGCTGCACGGCGTCGGTCGTCGTGTTTGGTCACAGCCTCTTGTTTTTAATCATTCATCTTAGTGTCCGCAGCCTCTTTCATGTCTTTCTTCTTGAAGTCAATCCCATAGAGAGTCAATTTTATCCACAGCCTTCAGTCTTTATTATTTCTTTCTATAAACCTTCCCATATAGCGTTGGTTGTCACGTTAATCCACAGCATCCTTTCTTTCTTTCTTTCTTTCTTTCTTTCTTTCTTTCTTTCTTTCTTTCTTTCTTTCTTTCCCATAGAGCGTTGATCCTCTCTGCCCCTCGATATTTCCATTTGCCACGGTGCTCTCCAGTGCCTCTCTTCTCATCACCTGATCAAACAAAGTTGTTTATCTCATTCTTATTGTTGTAAATAATGTTCTAGTTCCATTAGCCCACTTGTAGGTCCGCACGGCCGAATGGATAAGAACGCGTGTTCTTAAACATCCAGTGTTCTGATGCCGGAGTAAGGGGTTCAACCCTTACACCGGACAGTTGGACTAAAATGTTGACCTGTCCTCCTTGACTGTCATTGTAATCTTTCTATTGTGCACAGACATCAATTAATGAATGTTTTCAGTTTATTACTAATCCATCGCTAGAGTATTTGGTCATCATATTTGTCTTACAGTTTTTCATCGTATTTGTCCACAATTGGTCATCATATCTTTCTATTTTGTAATCATATTTGTCAACTTTTTGTCACCATATTTGTCCACAGTTTCTCATCATAATTGTCTGCACTTTGTTTGTCACGATTTTTGTCCATAGTGTGTCATCATATTTGTCTGCAGTGTTTCATCATATTTGTCCACAATTTGTGATCATATTTTTCTGCAGATTGTCACCATATTTGTCCAAATTTAGTGAATATATTTGTCCACAGTTTGTCATCATATTTGTCCACAGTTGGTGAAAATATTTGTCCACACTTGGTCATCATATTTGCCAACATTTGATCATCATATTTGTTCAAAGGTGGCCATCATTTGTCCAGAATTCATCATCATATTTGTCCACAATTGATCATCATATATTTATCCACAGGCTGCCATCATATTTATCCACAGTTGGCCATCATATTTGGCCAGTTTGTAATCATGTAACGACCAGTTTGTCATTATGTAGCGGTCAATGTTTAGATTTCAGATTCTGACTAACTCTCACATTCGGTACAGGACAACTAAACAACCTACATATTCACCTCGGTCCTGTCTCACCAGTATCGTACTTTGGCCTAACATGTAAAATAATCTGGCAGTCTAGCCGCATTCTTTGGATCTGGCTTAGAGGTATTATGGTGACGAATTGGATCTCGAAAGTTCCGCGTTCAAATCCCAATGTGACCACCCTGATTTTTTTCTTTTCTCAAGAAAGTAAAGTTAATTGTACGCTCTTTGGCCCTTTTTATTTTTTTTTACAGGATCTCACAAAGAAAGCCAGCATTTATTTTTGGATGTTTGTGATTTCCTGGACATTTTAACGTTTAGTCTCATCTCATCTCACCATGTTCCTCTTGTACCTTGTGGTGTCGAGGTGAAGTATAAACAGCGGGAGAGTGCCTGCTTATGGCTTCATGTAACGTTTAACGTTTAGTATTGTAATTCCCGGGAAGGTTAACCCGGTCAACAAATGCCCGCAGGAATCGGATGTGTCGGCCTAACGGCGCAAAAACGCAGCTCTGCTGTAAACAGGCACAATGCAATCATGTCCGAAAAAAAAACCCACACAACTCCGGATGAGCGCAGCAGAAGAAGAAGAATATTGTAATTTATTTGGTTGTTTCCGAATCTGAGATTTGAAGATTGAGCATAACCCACCACTGGCAACGCTGATCGTATTCCGGTACGAACCTTGGGCCTTGTCCACGTCAGATTGGAAGCACTAGACCCGAGTTTCGCTCCCGTCTGAGCTCGTCAGTAGTGCGCATCCATGACAAGAACCGGGATTGAACTCCAGATCACTAGCGCGTGAGGCGGGTGTGCAAACACTTGGCCGCGGGTCACGCGAGACCAAATTATCACACTAGAATATCACCCATTGAAGGGTATAGCTCAAAGTTTGCCCACTTGTCTCGACTGACACCCTTAAATCGATGTGGCCCCGAATGATCTGATCTTCTCGATTTGGCTAGATACACCAGGCGAGTTAAGTCAAGCGAACAAGGATCAAATTGATTTATTTGGTTGTTTCCGTATTTGAGGTTTGAAGATTGGCACAAACCACTATTGGCAACGCTGATCGCGTTCCGGTACACACCAAAACACCTTGTGCCATATCCGCGTCAGTTTGGAAGCACTAGTTTTGAGTTTCGCTCTCTTTTGAGACTAGATTTTGCCACTTCTTTCTGAACTGCCGACGCTTATCAACGCAAGCCGGTCCGCTTCCAAGTCGACTGGTGCTAATCTCGAAGCCCTGGCTCGCTATGTCGGGGAATTGTCTAACTGTGTTCACTACCCCAATGACATAATTATCATCACCATGTGCCGTGTCGATAAACATGAGCGGTTATGCTTCGCCATCTTACACGATCACCGGAGTCGTGGATCAGCTCAATGTTCTTGACTCCACCATACCAGGTGGCTAAGCCATTCAGGTATTTACTATTGTGCCTTCCCTTAGTTCTTTTCCCCTCAATATTGCCAGTTGTCATCAAGTACTCCAATTTATTTCTTCTTATAACGTTTCCAAAACTTGTGACGGTACGTCTAATTTATGTAATGAGTTTATGGTTTTAATTTGTTTATTGTAAGACGGGCTCATTGGTTTCCCAGTCTATCCTTGGTTTTCTTTGCATGTTCCGCAGAAACCACATTTCCATAGCCACTAGATGTTTAATTTCAAACTATTGAACGTAGACAATTACAAATAGCAGAGAAATGCTGTGGTTGAATACAACGTCCTGTTAAAGATATGTAACAAATTTATATTTCTGTGCTACCTTTTCATCTATTATTATGAAAAAGACAGATTAGATATAACATATTTACACCAACCGTATGATGTCAATGTCAAACGTTGACATTCAAATCACACTTACACAAAATCAATACCTGATAGATGGGATTCTTGAGGAGAGCTGCCATCTTAACTATCCGAGGCCGAGTAAGAAATTATGTTATCAGACAGACAGTGGGATCAAAGTCACGTGTCACATATATTGAAAGGCAAAAGATCAAATGGTTCGGTCATCTCATGACATTAGAATGGACACCCACCAACTACTAGCGCTGCAGTTACATTAAAGGAGATCTGATACGAGAGCAAGTGGACGCCCGAGAAGAAAATGGATTGACGGCATCAAAGACCTTGTCCGAGGGCGAGTCGATATGTAAGTCACACAGTTCTGTGGGATGGCAGGTACATGTAGTTGGTGTTTTCTACAGATGTCATTAGGTGACAGCAACATCGAACTTTATATTCTCGTTCGTCAGGTGGCGCTAGGTGTCTCATGTGCATGCGCAGCACATAAACAAAATGGCAACTGTACTTACGGTGCGTACAACCAAAGAGCAACGTGCTGTTGTGCGTTTTTTGTGGGCAAAAGGACTGCCTGCAAAGGACATTCATAAGGAAATGCTTCCTGTTTATGCTGACTACCAGCCCGAATCAAAGCGTGCTTCAATGCAATGGAAACATCCTTCTTCGCCTTGTGTCCAAAAATTCAAGGTTACACCATCAGCAGGGAAGGTTATGCTGATAGTGTTCTGGGATTGTCAAGGAGTGCTTTTAACCAATTTCAAGAAGAAAGGTGACAATGTTAATTCTGAATCGTACTGAGAAGTTCTATCGATGCTTCATGATGCAATTCGAAAAAAAAACCGTCCAGGACTGCTCACTAGAAGAGAGTTGCTTCTTCAAGACAATGTCAGACCACGCACGGCTCGATTAACTCAGGAGAAAATCAACCAAGGTGGGAAGTTATGGAACATCCACCTTACATCCCCCACTTAACCCTTAGCGATATCCACCTTTTTGGTCCACTGAAAACCCACCTTGGCGGGAGACATTTCGCGAATGACGCCGAAGTTGAATGTGAATTGAAAACGTGGTTTAGAAAACAGAGCACGCAGTTCTATGCAGCCGGTTTGGGAGGACTGCATGATCCCTCTCAGGGCCCACCTAGTTTACTCCAGAACAAAGGTAACACCAATACATCTGGATCAGCAACGCAATGCTCTAACTGTCCGCCTGTCGGAGCTTCGATCCTAGACCAGTTGCAGACCAAGACATAGGGCGCTGTCTGTTCTGTCATGACATTTACTCTATAAGCTACATTTCCTCGCACCAGGATATGATGTGTACCCTCTCAATTGCGCCCCTCCGCCTGAAGCCATTATTACATTGCGGCGTGTCGGGTTTGGTGAACGCCGCCCAATAATAATATAATATAATAATGATATAAGAGCCATGATAACTTATACACAGGCACATCATGTAATCAAGTATCTACTCCAAGGAAAGGCCAGACGGACACTTAATGAGACTCTTACTGGTATCATTAATATTGGGACTCATCGCTGGATGTTGAAGATAAGAACGAAGCAAGTAAATTATATACCGAGTGCTGTGACGTCGGTTCGTGGGTCAACTCATCCCAACCCTTTTATCTATCGCTGACTCATGACTATTTTAAATCCCTAGGTAAAAAAACTAGACCGCAAGAACGGTGACCTTGGCACACAGTTTCACGCAGAGTTCAAGGCTTATCTCTTGTACAAGATCTGTTGTCATCTCGCAGTCGTCACATCCACAGCTGACGTTATCACAGAAAGGGCCGGATACAGAAAGATAATCTGATTCAGGGAGGAGAATTATGTAGGATAAATAACCCACAGAGACAATGGCGGAGCTGTTGTCTATACAAGTAAGTTTTCTTGTGTTTACAGTAACATCGTTATGTTGTTTACAGTAACATCGTTATGTTGTTTACAAACTATGTAGTAAGATGTCAACAAAGGGTCAGAGGGTCAGAAGCTTGCAGTCAGTTTTGTGCACTCGGAGAGAACTATACCGTAACGATAGTCAAGTATAAATGCTTTGTAGAGAAAACAATGTTTCAAGTATGCTATTAGAGGTAAAATACAAGATTTGTTTCTTTTTAAATTGTTTGATAAAGTGACGTGTCGTGGTGGTAGTGGTAGTAGTTGCATTAGCAATTGTAGTAGTGTATGTAGTAGTAGTAGTGGTAGCAGCAGCAGCAGCAGCAGCAGCAGCAGCAGTAGTAGTAGTAGTAGTAGTAGTAGTAGTAGTAGTAGTAGTAGTAGTAGTAGTAGTAGTAGTAGTAGTAGTAGTCAATATTGTTACTGTTGTCGTCAAAATAGTATTTACATTAATGTGAATAAAAGTGAATTTATTCTCCAAATTGGAGAAAAATAAAAGAGAATATATCACATATATATAACAATAACACAAACACGTGCGCCCACACACACACACACATCACACACATCGCACACAAATCACACACATATCACAAACACATCAGACACCTATCACAAATAATACATCACAAAGGTCACAAACATCACACACACACGCCCACACATCACACACACACACACACACACACACACACACACACACACACACACACACACACACACACACACACACACACATATCACAGACAACACATCACACATACACACATCACATGCTCATCAAAAAATGACTAATCACACACGCTTTACAAACAACACATGACACACATACACACCACACATCACAAACAACACACATCATACATCACACACACACACCACAAACAACACACATCGCACACACATCACACATATCACATACATATACATCACATACATCACAAACAACACAAGCACACATCACAATATAAAAACATCACACACACATCACAAACAACATACATCATACACCCATCACAAAAAAACACAAATCGCCCACATGCACACATATCACATGCACAAAAACACACATCACAAATAATACCCATCTCAAACACACACACACACACACACACATATCACACAGACACATCACACACCCATCATGAACAACACACATCATACATATCACACACACACATACATCACAAACAACACACATCACACACAATACACATCACACATATCACAAACAACATATCACACACATATTTCAAACAACACATCATGCACATCACACATCACAATCAACACATCACACAAACATCACAAACAATGAACATCACACTCGCATGGCAAACAACACAAAACACACACACACACATCACACACACATCACAGTTATCAGTTATCAGTTGGGGTATCTTCATTGCACTCCGGACAGGTCCATAGGTGCTCAGATCCTCCCCCAGCTTATGCATCAGCGTCCGGTGGCTAATAGTGCCAGTTCTGTGTTGGTTGACGAGGCACCTCGTTTTCCCGATGTACCTGTCGCGGCTGGCAGTGCCAATTCTTACTCCCAAGTCTTTCATCCTGGACAACGATGTGGATTCACTGACGTCAAAGTCCTCTGTTCTCGCCATATCTTTAAGGACGTTAATAACATCGGCAGGATCCATGGGCTGGCCATCTACAGGGAGTGCAGAGCCAGCCAGTTTATCAGCTCGCTCATTTCCCTCGACTCCCGCATGTCCCGGGAACGAACGAACGAACTAACTTTATTTTAAAAGGGTTAAGAATTGGGCACGCAGGCCCGACTTACATTCTGCCCTGACTTTACGGACAACAGACTTCCGCAGCGACTTGGTCCTTTGTCTACGTGCAGATCCAGCTTCCGAATCATGCTCATTGAATCACTTAGTACACACACGTTGATATAATGCTGTGATTCCAGCCATATGAAAGCCTGTGTAACTGCCATCACCTCCATCGTCATGCTGCTCGTGGTCATAGAGTGGGAACCACTGGATTCTTGAACGGTTCGGCCCGCTGAACGGGCTGTAAATGCCCACGCACTTCTCTGCTGCTTTACAACAGATCCATATGTATAGATGAGCACGACGGGGTTGTCTGAGTGTTCATAGATGAGCGCGTTGACCTCTGCATTGACAGCGGCAGGGTTCTGCTCTCTGCACCGTCTGTCGAGTGTGATAATGCAGGAGAAAGTACACACACATCACAAACAGTGCACATCACACTCGCATCACAAACAACACAAAACACACACAAATCACTCACACATCACAAACAAAGCAATTAATCACATACATCGCAAACAACACAGATCACACACACACACATTACTCACACATCACAACCAAAACACATCACAAGCTCATCACAAACAACACATCACACACACACACACACATCACACACATCACACACACACACATCACACTCACACATCACAAACAGCACACATTATACACATCACACACACATTACGCATATGACACAAACATCACACACACATACACATCACACACAAAACACATCACACACACATACATCACACACATAACACACAGATCACAAACAATACATCACATACATATCACCCACACACACACACACACAGACCACATGTACATCACAAACAACACACACTAAACATGTCACAGACACACACACACACACCACACACACATCACATACACACACACACACACACATCACACACACACACATCACATACACATTACACATGCATCAAAAACAACATACAACACACACATACACACACGCACGCACATATACACACACACGCACGAATGCGCGCGCGCACACACACACACATATCACAAAAGTATCATACACACAATTCATCATTTTCACCCTGTTGCTTGTCCTGTGAAGAACACCCCCTCCCTCAATTACAGTCTCTCAACACGTGGATCAATTATGAGCATATAATGAGAGCATCACCTACTAGATGCATTGTACAGACATCCGCCCGGGCGCGCCATCTTAGCTTTCACCCTAGGATCACCATCACGTCTCCATTGTTTCACACTTCCCAGTCTTACCTTCCTGCCCCTTCCTGCCCTATACCGCTTCCACTCATTGACCTGGGATCTTCAGTGAACCGTTCTCATCCCGTTCTCATGCCTTAATGTAGTCACCGGAGTGTCATCTCCGTGATTATATGCTTTGTTAGGTACATGTATTTATTTGCAGATTAAGGCTAATCTCCGCAAAGTCCTTATTTATTAGTAATTTTGATTATTAATTCTGTTCTGTCAAGCTGCATTACTTTGTGTTATTGTATATTTTTTACACGTCTATTTCATATCATTGCATTCATCACGGCGAGCCATAAATCCTCTCGATCTCTGCCTATTTCTCTTGCCACATGCAAAATCTTTGCCCAAGCTGTCTGCAGTGTCCTGCGTCTATCCTCGTGCTTGTTGACCTCTGTCTCTTCTACCAGCACCCATGCCTTTCACAATTGTTCTTTCCAAGCCACTCTAATGTTTAGTATTTGAAAAGTTCAGAATGATAAATTTATAGATCAACAACTCAGTATGGTGAATTTCATGAATCAACAACTCCATATGGTGAATTTTATAGATCCAAAACTGAAAATGTTGAATTTTAATGATCCGCAACTCAAAATGTTGAATTTCATAGATTAACAAATCAATGTAGTAAATTGTATAAGTCCATAACTCAAAATGGTGAATTTGATAGATCCCCAACTCAATACGGTGAATTCTATAGATACACATCTCATTGTTGTGAAATTTCTGTGAATTCCACCAGCTGCCTCCAAACGAGACAGCGACAGTCTAGTTGGTGCTATGTTTGAATGCACTTGTTTCTTCATAGTCGGCATTTAGAAACACCAGTCTCCAACCCTGTTGACCTTATAACTATGTTTATATTGTTTAGAGTGCCTACATTTCTTCCACGAGTCGCTAGGGCATTTGATCTTGGGCTAGTATTCAGGCTCTGCTATTCTATTCACGGGTTAATTTTTTTGGGTTTTGGAGTCCCTGGGGGTCATCGCTGAAGCTACAGAGTTCATGATCTTACGACGCTTTCAGCAGGTCTCTCTGCGCAAAGATAACTGGGTCATATGGGAGATAACTTGGTACAATGAAGTCGATCCCCTTATCTTTAACCTGTTCATTAGTCTTTAACCTTTTAATTGGCCTTAACCCCTTTAATTGACCTGTAACCCTGAAGTTGGCCTTAACCCATTTAATTGACCTGTAACCCTATATTTGGCCTTTAACCCTTTATTTGGCTTTTAACCGTTTAAAGTTAGTTGCATATCCTTCACGTCGCAGTCAACCCCAGCATTTGTTTGGCTGTTTGTGATATTTTGGCAAGTTTACATTCAATAATTTGCTATTGCTTTCTGAACGAACAGCACTAACACCATTTTTATAAAATCCAACACAAGGCGATCTGCTGCCAAATTGTCAGCAGCTGTACTTCGAATGCGGTATGCGGAGTTACGAACTGTGTCTGTAACACCTTCGCCACAGAGAAATTTTACGTGACCTTTAACCTTTGGTTGAACTTTAACCCTTTAGTTGGTCTTTAACCCTTTAGTTGGTCTTTAACCCTTTTTATCGACCTTCCCTAAGCGCCAATCGGCATACACGCCTTGTTTCTCTCGAGAAAATATTTAGTCTAAAATAAACAAGAAATCGTTGCCCTGATTTCTACTAAGACAGTTTTACATTTTGCATGTCCACAGCGATCTATCCCAATTCCTTGTTGATTTCTACTCTCTTTTTAACGTTCAGCAGTTTGTCATTGCTTTCTACAAATGTATGCCAATGACATCGCTAAATGAATTGATTGTCTAGTTTTCAAATAAGCCACAAACTACGGCCGAGTTTACCGTGGATACATCCAAGGTGATGGGTAATTCAGTAGCTGTCTTTGAGAGCTGTACATTTCGTTGTGAATAAACAGATGACATACTTCAAATGACGTTTCACTTTGGCGTCAAGTGTGTGTATGTTAAACTGGACATGTTGTTCGGTTTACATCATCATCATCATCATCATCATGTGCCTTGCCAATAGGTGTTGGCGGTCATTTTTCGCCATCTCACACGATCACCAGAGTCGTGGATCAGCTCTGTGTTTTTGTCTCGACCAAACTATGTTGCCAAGCCACACTAGTATTTATTTCTCTAACTCCCCATTGTTCTCTTCACCTCCATCTTGTCAGTTGTCACCAAGTTCTCCAATTTATTTCATCTCATAACGTGTCCACCAAATTGTGCCTGTCTACGTCAATTTCTCTAAACAGTTTCCGGTTTTCAATTGCATCATGTAAGACTTGCTCATTGGTTTTTCTGTCTGTCCATGGTATTCTTTTCATTTTCCTGAGAAACCACATTTCCACAGAATTATATATTTATCAGCCTGGTTGCTCATTGTCCTCGCTTCACATCCATACAAAAGTACAGGTTCTATGTAGCACTTCAACACAATTTTTCTCGTTGCAAATACCATCTTTTTATTGGTCAGTATGTTTTTCATCTTGCAAAAGGCTACCTTCGCCATGGCGATTCTTGTTCTAATCTCTTCAAGACATCTCCCAGCAGATTTCTTTGTTAACGCGGACGCGGATTTCGGTGTCAACGGCAAGTGTCAATATTAGGCCAAGGTCCCTAAATTGGGATTAAATGAATCTTGTGTGTCATGCCGTACTAAGGGAAGTGAAGCTATTTCACAGTTAACTGACAAACCCAGTCGAGGTATGTATCGAAGCGGTTACGATTATAATTCGTAATCACGCATACAGCGTTCGAAACACAGCTGCGGGTATTTGGAAGCAGACACCCTTGCTTTACTTTTCATACAATGATATGAATGCCACTCGTCCAGAAAGCAATGGCAAACTAGTGAACGTAAACTTCCCAAGAAATTTAAAAGAAACAAAAAAAAAAAAAAAACACCGAGGTTGACTGCCAGTGGTGGTGGTGGGGAAGGGGGGGGGGGATTTTAGGGTTTCCAAGAAGGTAAATAAGATTATTTCAAGATCGCGTTAATACAAGAACCAATTACTTGATATTGTTTTTCCCTCCATACTTTACGGTTCTGTACTTCTCGCTCTTCTGAAATTTGTTTTATAATGTAAGTAGACCCGCAAATCACGTGTTATGTAGACGTCTAGACTTGTTCTAGTATGTGTTATTAAATTTAGCTTCCATTTTTACATGTATGGGGAGGGGAGGATTTATAGAGAGGAAATATGAAAAGGGGGCGGGTGACATTCTGAACATATGGTGAAGGGGTACATGGGCCAAAAAAGGTTGAGAACCACTGCTATAAAGGATGTGCAGCTAACAGAAATCAGCTGCGGGCGATTTGGAATCAGACAGTTCTCCGTTGATTTCAGTGATATGAGGTTTAGTAGTTCAGAAAGCAATGACAAACTGCTAAATGTGGAAATTGAACAGCAAATCAAAAACAAAATGCTAGGGTTGATTGAGACGTCCTGCAAAGGACTAGACACTAACTTGTGGGTGAGTATGTCGTATATTTTAATCGGTCTGCGAGTTGTTCATAGGAAAGCGAGGTGGGGATGGGGATTGATCGTATGGCAGATTATGTCATCATAATCGCCTTCACTACACATCAGACATGTCCATGCGTTCTCAGTCTTCCAATGTGGCAGCCATGCAAATATATTTCTACTGACTATTCCCACGAGGAGTTGGTTATGATATAATTGAGTTAAGTTACCCCTGGGGGTTACGTGGTCTCGAGGTATGGTGTCCGCCTCGAGTGCTGGATGGTCCCGGGTTCAAGCCCCGGTGAGGAACGGGATTTATTTCCCGTGGACTTCTAGTAATGAAATGCCCCCTGGTCTCTGGATAGTGAGATCGGACGCCCGTGTGTATTGTTGCGCACGTGAAAAATCCCTTGGCAGTTGGACATCGAAAAAGAGTAGCCTAACGGCGTTGCCCGGGCAAAATTTCGATTTAAAAATCTACCCAAAGTATTTCAGGATCCTCGCCGGTGCTACGGAGTTCGTGCACTGAGCTGAGTTTCTCCAGACTCAAGTTTGAGTTAGGAGGAGAACGGAGCACTTATAGGTTACACCCGTGTGCCGTGATGTTGATCCATCGATTAAACTAAACTAAACTGAAATAAGTTGAGTTGAGCTAAGTGCCAACATCAATGCACTCAGGATATTCCCATACGCGCTCCGTCCCCTCGTTCAGCAGCCAGTAAAGAATTATCCTTGTCTTCCCTCTCAATTTTGGGATTTTTCCAGAACCCTTGCAGAACTCCTTCAATACAGTTGAGTCCACTTAAGTCGAACTCAGATAAGTAGAATTTCGCTTAAGTCGACGTTACTGGCTTAGTCCCGGCCATTATCCTTCTTTATCATTGTATAAAAAGTCCCGATAAGTCGAATTTGGTTAACTCGAATTTTCGGATTAGTCGAACATAAAAATGAATACCGACTATATAAGTGTTCATGTTTAAGTCGAACTGTTCATTTCACACCCCCCCCCCCCCCCCCAAAAAAAAAAGTGTTTTGCGAAAGAATTATTTTTAGTCAGCCCGGAGAACAACAATCTCACACATACGATATCTCGCTACATGTCAATGGCGGCTAGTGGACGAAAGCTTTCTATTTAAACTTTAGAAAGAAAGATTGAGCTGTTGGAAGAAGTTGAACATAGTGGGAAGAAGAAAGTGGATATAGCTAGAGAATTTAGTATTCTAACATCGACACTTTTCGGCACTTTAAAGCATAAAGACCGCTACAGAAAATTATTTTTCGATGCTGCCCTGTTAAAACGGTTCAAAGTGATTAGATCGGCAAATGTACTAGTAAATGGGCCTTTACTTATTGCGAAAGCAGAATAATTTTCACGTCTTGGAGGTCAGACAGACTAGAATTGTAGTGTTGGCTGGTTGGATCGTTTAAAAAAAACAACAACAGACTTTTTCATTAATTAATTTGGAAATTTTCATATGACTTTAATGTTCCGTTTTCTAAAATAATTAAACATTCCAACATTTCTGATATTGTATTGCTATTTATTTGTTCACTGTGTTTCCTGAGTGATACAATCATTTTACTCAATGCTACTGCATGGTATTAGTGTAAATATGTGTAAATATGTGTGCAGTCTGGATAAGTAGAATTTCTGAAAAGTAGAACAAATTCCTTCGGCCCCTGTGACTTCTACTTATCCAGACTCCACTGTATTATTCTTTCCACATAGGGGTTCTCAATCTGTTTCCCCGCCTTCTCAAACTGGTCCCGCAGGCGCTCGACCACGTCTCCCTTGTCCATAGGTAATCTACCACCGAGAGATGCAATCACAGCCAGCCTATCAGCCTGTTCATCCCCCCCCCTCACTCCCGCGTGGCCAGGGCAAAAAATCCATACAATTCTCACAATCTGTGACCCCTGAAGCGAGGATATTCATTCCACAAGAACCGTTCCTTTCTCCACCTTACTTAGTTTACTCTTTGAGTCCGTAATAAATACAATGTGTAATGGTTACGATATATCGTCTCTTGACCTCGAGGGTTCGAGAAAATTTTAACTTCCAGCAGTTGTAGTCGGGCTGGCGAGAAGTCCCGTTAGTAACCGACGGCCAAGCTCGTCCTGCCTTGACAATATCAGACCTGTCCATGCTTGTTCCCGTTTGTTAAAAAGTAAATTAACCGATTCAGTTCCAAATAAAAAGTAGCATCAAGCACAGTACGCAATCAAATAAACAAGTATTATAATGTGAGCTTCCGTTCACTGAGCATTGAAATTGTGGAAGATACCACGAAACAAAACAAATAACACGATGGTCCTAGCATGGTGACATATCGTCCTTCTGTGCACATGGGATGTCACGTGTGGCGTTATATTTTCCTTCGGCACTAAACCAGTTAATGACCTTTTTACATGGTTTAATTTTTGTTTGGTTCGTCTGATTTAAACTCGGGCAAGTCCACGCTGGACCAGCTTTCCTTATTACCAGTGTCCTTCGCCATCAAGCGAACCCACTCCGACTTCTGAGGTACTTGTAATTTACATCCCCAAGACAAGGACGAGAATTCAACATTGTAGTCCAACTGTCGAGCGGGCGCCCAATACCGTTCAGCCACGTGACCTCAACGTCATAATGTCTATTGAGCATATAGCGCTAGATCAGTGATTATCAAAGGTGGGGAATCCCTCCCCCACCCCCGGGGGCGGGGGAGGGGGGGGGGTTAAGGGTTTCCAGGGGGGGGGGGGGAATTAAGGCCACAGCTTAACAGGCTCAGAATGACTTCAGGCACAATATTCTGGTTTTCTGTTGAGCGTTTTTTTTCGATGAATCACAGTTTTCTGGCATTCTGATGTCGTGTATTAAGTGACAATTCTTTGACGTTTTAACAGTTTGTTTAGTACAATATGATTAATTCGGCGTGTTAATAAAATATTGTGAATATAAAAAATACACCCTTTGAGGCTGAAAATTTTGGAAAGAGGGGAATTCTTCTTCTTTCATTCACTGGAAAAGAAGGAATGACATTCTGACATATGGTGAAAGGGTGAAAGGGTGCATGGGCCAAAAAAGGTTGAGTACCACATCGAAGGACTAATATTTGTATGGACTAATCAGGTGGCTATGGATTATGCAATCGGTTTCCGTCTGTTTCCTGTCTCCATGACTACATTGGCAACCAGGCGTCTGTACAGACAATCAGAGAAGTCAAATAAGGGCTGCATTAGGATATAACAATAGAACATAAAAACGGTTAGTTATGTGTAATTTCTGTGAACAAGTGAGAGATACTAAACACAGACACACAGTACACACCGTACAAAGTTAGTTAGTTAGTTAGTCACGGTTCCAACTTCACAGCAACGGGTCGTCCCCATTATGCTCCGTTCCTGTGCCAGTGAATATCACATAAAACGCTCCCCACTGCCCAATGTGAAAAGTGGAAAAGACAGGAGTCTCGACAAACAACAGCCCGCACAGATACACTGTGCATAATGCCGCCGCCAGAATGTCAACACAATAGTCTCCCACGAAACATCAAGTTTATCTCTGATGGAATCGGCAGTCATTTTCCCATCTGGATGTTTCCTAGATGTTCACCCACACAGTCCACGAAATACAGTTCATCGTCGATGGCAGTGGCAGTCAACCAGAAGCCCAGCAGCCACGCATTTCTGCATAAGGCAAAAACCGGTCAACTCTGGGACATAGCCAGCTGCCATCGCTCCGAACATGTAGTCACGTTCCAAAAAACCTCTGGCAGATTCAAAAGAATTTCACACGAAACTCACAGCTCACAGTGTCGCGCCACGCACTCACTCAGTAGCAGGGCGACGGAACCATCAAGCCTCCTTAGTCGCCTCTTACGACATGCGTGGTAGGCTGCAGTGTTGCTATTCTTTGCTTCCCTTATGGGCCCCGGCAACACACCGTACAAACAACGCCACTACGGCAAACGTATATCACATGGGGGGGGGGGGGGGGGAATACAAAATAATAAAATAAAAATAGGTATACTACGACACAATGATCGAAGTTTCGATTATACTAATCTTCATCGGAAATAACAAAAACAGATCGAAAGAAAAGAAAAAGAAAAAAAAAACGAAATTAGAAATTTTAATAATATTAAAACACAAATCCTTCGTCATCCTTCTGCGCCGCCTTCCTAACAAAAGAATGTGTTTAAATATTATAACATTTTCTAATTTCGTGTTTTTGTTGAGATCTGTTTGGGTTGTTCCTGATGAAGATTAGTATAATTAAAACGTCGTTCGTGTTGCCGTAGTGTACTTATTTTTAGTTTATTATTTTCTTTTCGATGGTGAGGTGGGGGGGGGGGGGGAGAGAGAGATGGGGGGGGGGGGTAGTGTTTTTTATTCCCCCCCCCCCCCCGTGATTTATGTTTGCCGTAGTAGAGTCCGTTGTAAGCTATGTTCACTGTGTCTATGTTTAGTATCTCTGACTTTTTCACAGAAGCTACACATACCTAAATATTTTTTTTATTTCTTATTGACAGACGATACTTGGTTAACTTATGATTTAAAGAACCAAGGCATAATAACCTCTCTGTCGGATGTATGGTTGTTGGGACAACCCCAAAGAGAGAAAGGATACTAAGTTCCTCTTTCTCAATGTGGTACTGCCCGTTATAATTGATTTAGCTGTTACTGGCTCACCGGTCTCTGTGGCTAAGGGATTGCGAACGCGGTTTGTGAGCCCGTATACCCGGGTTCGAAATACGGCGGTGCTGGGTTTTTTCGAAAAAGATATAGGGGCCGGTCGTTCAGAAAGCAATGGCAAACTACTGAACGTAACACTTGCCTAGTACATCAACAGCAGCTGAAAAAATCCTGGTGTTGACTGCAACGTCCCGTAAGGGATACGCAACACAATTTTTGTCTTTCTTTACTGGCTCAGTCTTGAGACCATAAATAGAGTTTCGGAGAACCAAGGAATACCTCCAGGTAACCAATGAAAAGTTTTCTCTGAATACCCAAAATATCCTTTTGGTGGTTCCTTGCCTCTCCTCTACCAACTAAATAGTTATTGATCTAGGATTGTTAATTAAAACAATCTTACTACGACAAGAGAACTATCAAAAGAGAAAATGACTCTGAATTTTCATAATTTATTACACATAAAAGGTATTTTTGATCATAAATGTCATAAAATACAATAACCAATGCATAAAAGAAAACAAGATCATGTACATCTCTAACTATATATCTCCTGGCTATGCTCACTATACTATCCACCCCACCAGTGATGTATTAGTTCTTGAGTGTTCCTTTTTCTTTTCCAGGTTATAGTTTTCTATTTGGCTCAAGGGGTTCTCCACTTAGATAAATATAGACTAAGTTATCTAGGATATCTGTCCTCTATGGTAGAGAAATCTGCAGGAAGTTCTTTGGACTAGTATTTGGTCTCACTTTATCAGCTGCCTCACTCAGTCCAGCTGCTACATTCAGTCAAGCTGTTACATTCACAAAGTCAGGTCTGGATCTAGCTGCACCTAGCCACTACATGAAATTTCAGCATCAATCATAAATCTAATGATATAACCATTATGATATTAGAAATGACATGCTATAAACTCCTAAGAACACAACAAATTAAATCAATAAAAGGAATCTTGTTCCTAGAGAAAAATAAACATAGGAGACAGATGGTCTTGGTGTTCCCAATGAGTTATCATCAACAGAATTGGTTGCTCTTCATCCAATCTTCCATTATAAGGTGTTCAATGTTTAGACTAGTAGATATGCAGTTTCATCTTCACCTATGCCTGTAATCAGGGTCTCCAGGTTGAATAATACCTTGAATGATTTGGCATTTGACAACTATGTTTACCATCCTCTTCTGTACCTAGTTATTTTCTCTACTTCTTCTTCCATTAAAGGAAAAGGGCCTCATACATTAAGGGGTTTTTAATCATTCCCCATTGCAATGAGTCTTTGCTTATAAACAATACAAGTACATCATGGTATCAATTCTTGTGTAGTGTTCAAGTGCATTCTTCTTAATTAAATACTTCAAGGTAGAAGTTATCTTTCCTCCTCTTCTCATGGATGTAAGATCATCATCATCATCATCATCATCATCATCATCATCATCATCATCATCATCATCATCATCATCATCATCATCATCATCATCATCATCATCATCATCATCATCATCATCATTCTTATTACAATCATCATCATCATTCTCATCATTATCATTATATCATTATCATCATCATCCTTATCATTACAATCATTATCTTCATTACAATCATCATCATCATTACAATCATCATCATCATTACAATCATCATCTTCATTGGAATCATCATTCAGGACACACACAAATATATGCTTGTAACCTGAGTTATATGTAATACAGAGTGGTGTCTTTCAGGACACAGAACCCTATGATTGTTACATGAGTGATATGCAATACAGAGTGGTGTCATGCTTAATACACAAAACCAGATGATGTAACATGAGTGATATATAATACAAAGTGGTGTCATGCGTCGGAGTGCACTAAATTATTAATTAGTGTATGGGTTATGCTGCACATGTTCTCTTCTGATAGACAGGACATTACACATCAAATTTGCCTTCTATCATGAGATTGATTGCTAGCTTATACTTCTTCTCAGTATGTCACTTCTCTTCACTCCTTCACACTCATTCATCGGAAATAATTCTCATACTTGCATAAAAGAAAAGTAATTATACTTATGTGATTTCCCAATGATAACTTTAAATGTTTAACACCATTGACATCACAATGAAATCTCAACCATTCCACAATCATTCATCAGACACAAACATATCTGTATGGATGACAATTAAGCATATGTATATGCTTTACAAAGGATAACTTCACAGTTAGTTAGTCTTCTTCTTCTTCTTCTTCTTCTTCTTCTTCTTCTTCTTCTTCTTCTTCTTCTTCTTCTTCTTCTTGTGGAAATGTGTGTGGGTGGTGGATCAGTGGGTGAGTGGCGGCATGTATGTTTGCCTGGGTCTGTGTGAGTGCGTGGAGGTACGTGTGGGTGGGGGGATGTGTTGGTGGCTGCGGGATATGAGGGTGGATGGGGGATGTGTCTCACAACATTGCAATATGCACTGTTTATGTTTACAACTTTCATTTGATAATGTTTTTTTTGTTTTTTTTTTCTCATGTGAATGTATCATACGTAATATGCATTGTTTATGCTTACAAAATCCATTTGACAATGTTTTTCCCCTATGTTAATGTAACATGCACATTTGATGAATGAAAGATGAGTGATTGAAAAGGCCGAATGTAAGACGGGCCTGCTTGCCCAATTTGTTACCCTTTTAAAATAAAGTTTGTTTGTTTGTTTGTTCGTTCGTTCGTTAGTTAGTTAGTTAGTTAGGTAGGTAGGTAGGTAGCTAGCTAGCTAGCTAGCTAGTTGGTTAGTTAGTCGACAGATCATCCTCATTTGCACATCGAACCATTCAGTCCGTAAGTGCTCGGATCCTCTCCTCAGCAAATCCCGCAGCGTGTAGCGGCTAACGTCACCAGTTCTATGTTGGTTTATCAATCTTCTTGGGCTTCCTGCGTAGTGTTTTGTTTGGTCACCCCTCTTTTGATTCGCTGTTCTCGCAGTCTGGCCATTGTTGTAGATTCACAGTCCTCACTTGGTTCTCGCAAAAGTCTCACTTCTCGTAGAGCATTCAGAATGTCGGCCTGGTCCATGGCACGTCCGCCCTCCACCTTAACCTTACCTGCGAGCTTGTCAGCCCGCTCATTTCCTTGTACTCTCGCATGCCCTGGCACGAAAATGAAACTAATCTTTGCCAGTCGAGACCGCTCCAGAGGCAAAAACCATTCTCTTCGGATCGACCCCATCTATATCCTCTTGAGCATGCTCATTGAGTCGTTAAGAAAACATGCCCCATTGAATGTCTGTGTCTCGAGCCATGTTATTGCTTTACTTACTGCCATGACTTCCATAGTCAGGCAACTTGTGGTCTCAACAAAAGAACCAGAGTCCTCCTTCACAATTCTCCCTCCGGCCCGAGCTGTAAAGGCCCATGAGCTTCTCATATGTCGGACGACCGACCCATCTGTGTAGATGACCGCGTCACCGTCTAGCGAATTCTCGAAAATCAACGCTTGTACTTCCGCCTCCACAGCAGCCGGATTGTCTTGTCTGCATTTTCTGTCTAGTTGGATGCAAACTGAAAAGGATGTACAGAAATCTGTTGGCACTTGTACCCACTCCTCGCCAGGTTCTAGATCCTCCAGTGAACACACCTGTTGAAGAATGTCTTCGGCTTGACCCATCCGCGACCTTCCTCTTTTTAACCTGCTGCTCTTCACCTTCCTAATTTCACTATGCAGTGGATGTTGTGTCTTTGCGTTAACTCTGAGGTAGGCACGTGCTCTGCAAACTTGTTTTCTGTCTTCAATGGTTGGAAAATCAAGAAGATAGCGCATCGCCCTGCATGCTGTATCTCTTGTGCATCCAATAATAATGCGCATAGCTTCGTTTTGTATCCTTTCCATCCTTTCTATCTTCTTACGGCTGAGAGTCAGAATTGTCATCGCATACTCAAAAACAGACATGACCAGCCCCTCATATAGGATGCATAGATGGCGCTACTCACAGTTTGCTGCCGCCATCATCCGCATCGCAACCAAACCCCGCTTGGCCTTTGTTATCACCTGGTCTATGTGCTCGTTATAAGCAAGGCTTCGATCAAAACGTATCCCCAGGTAATTCATTGCCTGCGTTCTTTCCACAATCTCTGAACACAGATTAACAGTTGGTGTTGGAGTGATGATATTATGATTATTCAATGAGAACCATGTCACTGTTGCCTTTGTTGGGTTAACCATTGTCCCAGCTTCGGCACAAGACTTATGCGATTAGTTCAGTTTGCAGTTCCACAGCAACCTGATCTCTATCCTTACCCTGGCAATACACTAAAACATCATCGGCATATGATGACAATGTCCTCCCCGGTCCAGTGATCTTCTCGCTGGTGATTCTCACTGTGTAGGCATTGAACAGTACCGGAGATAATGGTGATCCCTGTGGTAGGCCAGGATATATTGTTGGTTCCGATGTCCAACTGCCACATCTAAAAACTACTTAACTTCACAAATTTAACGACAATGCCATTACAATGAAATCTCAATCATTCCACAATCATTCATCAGAAATTATAATATTTTCCTGGATAATAATTAGTCGTACTGATGTGGTTCACAAATGATACATTCACATCTGATTAACACATGATATCACACATGAATCACCACAGGCATGCTCTCATCAATTTCATAGATTTATGTGATATACACAATCCACATTCATTAATTATGAATCCTAACCATTCTTGCATGGCGGTTGATTAAGTAAGCATTATTATGTGGCTCACAAATATTAATTCCACATGTTCATCATGATCTCTATAGAAATCTGTTTGGCTCCCATGTGCTCATGGAAAACCAAAAAAAAAAAAACAACTTGTGCTCATGTAAACAAATCTACTTGACTATTACACATTACACTAATTGTCTTACCAGTCTTTGCACATTCAAAATTGTTTTCTTACCACTGCACTAAGTATTCACAGCCTTCTAAATCTTAAGATACTCATCAACTTCTAAATCACTGCTGACTGAGTTTAACTACTTAAGAAATCAATTGTACAACCTAGGTCTAATGCTTACACATTAAATTAAGTTGTTTAACTGGGAGAAAAAGAAACTCACTGTGGTTTATCCTAATGTACAGTTTATCCATGACTATGATAACTGAATATAATGTTTAGTTTCTACTAAATTAATTTCTTAAGGATTAATCACGTGGTTTACAACACATTGACTCACCGGCTTCTTGACAAAGGGATCACTGACTAGCGTAATATTAAATATATTATTGTGTTTACCTTCATTCTTTTTGAATGGCTCCCCCACCACATGTCAACACCAAGATGTCAGGTCCTAGATTTGGTTAGGTTTCCAAATACACTGGCTGTTGGTTTGTTGGTCCTTCTGTTTTCTCTCTATTTGCTTTTCTATCTTGCCTTCATATAGAAGATTTTCGAGGCTACCAATTCCTGCATTCACAGTAATCCTCTGGACTGATTTTTGCTTATGGATTAGCTTTCTCTATTACCAGTGTCCCACGCCATCCCGCGAACTCACTCCCACGTTAGAAGTACATGTAATTTACTCCCCCGTGTCAAGAACGAGAAATCAACATTTTAGTCCAACTGAATGGTGCATGTGGTTGAATCAGCTAGCTCTGCATCAGCATACGGGCTGTTTAAGAACGAATGCGCTTATCAATTCCGTCAAGCTGACCTCCCATCATCACACAGTTTGACTGACATCTACTGCCTATATTACCTGGCGGGGTAGGACAGGGCCGTCTTAAGCTGCGGAAATAAGGCTGCCTGGCTAGTGCAGTCACAACCAGATGTTGAGTTTAGGGTTTTCTTTTTGCCCCCGACAGAAAAAAAAAAATCTACACCATATCGAACATGGGTCTCCCGAAGAAGACCCGGCATTCTAACCAGTCCACCAGCACCACACAGTTTGACATTGTGTGTAAAAGGGTATATTGGAATGACCTATTTGTTGATGACTCAGCCATTGCCGAAATACTGATGCCAGATTTTCCCAGCACGTGTTGTTAAGTCAAATGTTAAATTTACATAGTGATCTACACAGATGGGTCAGTGGTGAGAAACAGACGGAGTGGTTGTGTTTCATTTCTAAGGCTAATGTACGATGCTTGAAAAAGGAGACTCAGGCATATGAGACTACAACCTCCAGCGTGAGAATGGAGGTGGAGGCAGTAACAGCGGCATTGGTTAGAGGAGACCACTGCAACACAGATTGTCTTCATTATAGACACTAGGAGTAATCTTAGTAAGGTGAAGAAAGGAACGTTTCGTGTGGAATAGCTCACCTTGCTTCAGAGGTAACAAACAGATTATGAGAATTATCCGGATTTGTTTGCCCTGGCCATACTGGAGTGCAGGGATAATGAACAGGCTGATAGGCTGGCAGGGAATGCACCTCTTGGTGGTAAATTACCTATTGACAAAGAGAGGTGATCAAGCGCCTGTGGGACCAGGTGAAGAAATCAAATCAAATCAAATCAACTTTATTTTAAAAGGGTCACAAATTGGGCACGCATGTTCGTCTTACATTCGGCCCTTCCAATCACTCATCTTTCGTTCATCAAGAGCATTATACATTTACATAGGAAGAAAAATAAACATTGTGAAATGAATGTTGTAAACATAAACAAGGCAAATTACCATGTTATTAGGCCCATCTCCCACCTACCCATACATCACCCCACTCACACACACAACCCCACCTACCCACGCACACACACACCCAGGGACACATTCATACCCCACCAACCGACCCATCCCCCTCCCGCACATTCCCCCACCCACACACACTCCCCTCACCTGTTCCCCCAACCAAAACACACCCGCCACCCACAAACAACCCCCACCAAGCCACACATCCCACGCTCACCCACATACACATCCTAACCCACACATCATCTCTCCAACCACACTTCCAACCACCCATCCCCCAGCCACATCTCCATCGACCAAATATGGGATTCAGACGGTGTAACATATTATAAACCCGTATGTGTAAAGAAAGAGATTGCGAGGGATCGGCACGGGTTCTGGAAGAATCTCCAAATTGAGATGGAAGACAAGGGGAACTTTCAATTAGATAGCGGTGGGAATGATTTGTATAGGGTGCAATTTTAATGACTGTGCCGTGTTTGAAAATATTGCCGGTCCAAGTTTTGTTGCATAAACTTTACAGACTGTGAATACAAAACTTGGACCGGTAATATTTTCAGACACTGCACATAATTAAAAATACACCTTATAGCATGACTCTTCTGTTAGCTGTTGAACGAGGGAACGGAGCGCGTATGGGAACATCCTGAGTGCAGTGATGTGGGTTCTTAGCTCAATAAACTCAACTCATTTTACATTTACGCACACCACGCTATGTACTCTTCACTGCTTTCTTCTCTCAAGTACAGATATTTGAATTATTAAATTATATGCACCGGCCAGCGTGGCAGCCATGTTTACTGTGTTTACACTGAAACTTCCTGTCCGTCCGCTGATGGCGGGGTAGTGAGTTCAGTCCTCACGTTGGTCAGTTGGACTTAAATATTGATTTTCCGTTCAGAAAGCAATGGCAAGATAAGAAAAAACAAAAGTTTCATATCCTTTACAGGACGTCGCCGTCAATACCAGCATATGTTTGTTGTGATCTCTTAGCAAGTTTACGTTCAGTAGTTTGCAATTGCTTTCTGAACGACTGGCACCGATATCATTTCGTAAAAAATGCTAACGCAGGGTGGTCTGCTGCCAAATCGCCCGCAGCTGTGTTTCGAAAGCAGGTATACCGAATTGAGAACTGCGTCCGTAATTCCTTCACCACGGAGACGGCAAATTACTTAATGTAAAATTACCTAGTGAATCAGCCTTGGGTTGATAGCCGTGTCCTGCAAACGATATATTTCTTCTTCTTGTGTTCTCTTGACATGTGTCTATATCTGCAATGTTCACTCAGTAATACATAAAGTGTATCTTCCACTGTCATGGGAAGGGGGGGGGGGGGGGGTAGGGTAAGAATTAGAGACTAGAGGACGCACTAGATAACATAAAAATTTAAAGCCATAGGCACATCAGGTAGTTCTAATTCTTAGACCTACTTCTATGAGTGTCAAAGAATACGGGTGTATTTATTTATTAACTATCTTGATGGCCTCTAAGGGTTCAACAATTGATATTTATGTGTAATACTAAGACAGAAGATTTGCCTAGATATGTCGTCCTTTCGGCAGTCTTGGAGTATGTGATCTGCTGTCTGCGGTGCCAATACACATGTACACATGGCTGATACGCCAATCTTGTATTTGTGATTTTCTTATTATTTTGATCATTCTTTTCTTTCAGTGAAATGTACCAGGTACATTAAGTTGTTCTTCTATTGCCCATTCCTTAGCTAATCTATCAGCTCTTTCATTTCCAGATACTCTACAGTCAGATGGTATCCACTGTATGGTGACCTTACACTGGCTGCTTAGTTTAGAAAGTAGTGTCGGTAGTAGTGGCAATTTTCCAGAATTTCCCATCTCCCCAAGTATTGATTTTGCATCTATCAGTAGCTCCACTGTGCAAAGAATGTTGAATATTTAAGAACTGACATTACACATATAAGCATACAATTGGTGTTTTTCCATATAGTATGACGATGATCATTCATTTCATCCAGTGGGGTTGGAAATATGGAGCCGTGAGTTGTAAGATGGCTGGTAAGGCCTGTTTTGGCTCGAGATGTTCTTTGATAATATGGGCAAAGAATGCTTGACGTTCCAGGAGGAGGATCTCCTGGGGCGATTTTTTTCCCCAGTCTTCTTTACACAGCTTTTTCACAGTCCTGTTTGCTTCTCAGGTGACTACACCCTTGCGTAATCATGTAAGCCATGAATTTCGGTCTTGACAGCAGTATCCCAAGTGTCGTGATGAATTCTAAAAGCTTTGAGTCATATCGTCAGTGTCTTTAAAGAGTTTCCTCTGGTCGCCTTGTAGGCGTTTACCACAACGTAACTCACAGTAAAAAAAAAATCCGTTTATGCGAGCCAGATGACCAGCCCAGCAAATCTGATTCTTCGTTTGTAGAGTGTGGATACTGGGCATGGACGCTCTTTCTAGGACTTCAGTGTTTGGGATCTTGTCTTGCCATTTAATCGTCAGTAGCTCCCTAAGGAAGACTGTGTAGAAGTGGTTTAATTTCCTCGAGTGTCGCTGGTAAACAGTTCACAAGCATATAGCAGTCTTGATAAAACGATCGTTCTGTAGACTTTCAGCTTTGTTTGCAGGTTTATTCTATTTTTGTCCCACAGATTCGTGTACAATCTGCCAAAGGCCACGCTGACCTTGGCGCATGCAATTAGCATAAATTAGCATACACTTTCAATAATTATAAACTCATAGTGTAAAGATAAAAACAGTCGCATAGCAGATACGGCCGTGTGAAGTGTGAAGTTTTACATCTTCACATATTCTAGGTCGCAACATATGAGGTGTGACGAGTTTCATGTCTCAACGCCTTTCCTGTGTGTGTGTGGGGGTTGTGTGGTTGAGAGATGTGTGTCTAGCTGGGTGGTTGGAGGTGTGTGGGTGGAGGAGGATATGTGGGTGGGTGATTGTTGGTGGGTAATGGGATGGGTGGAGTATATATGAGTGGGTGGGGAGATGTGTGTGGGTGGGGGATGTGTGGGTTGGGAAATGTATGTGTGCTTGAGATGTGGGTGGATGGGATGTGTGGTTGGTGGGAGTGTGTGTGGGTGGGGAGATGTGTAGGTGTCGGGATGTGGTGGATAGGTGGGGGAATGTATGTGTGCCTGGGGTTTGTGTGTGTGTGTGGTTGGGTGGGGGTATGGGGGATGTGTGGGTGGGTAGTGGATGTGTCTCATAACATGGTAATATGCATTGTTTATATCTACAAAATTCATTTGACAATGTTTTTCCTATGCACTATTGATGAATGAAAGATGAGTGATTGGATTGGCCGAATGTAAGACAGGCCTGCGTGCCCAATTTGTTACCCTTTGAAAATAAAGTCCGTTCGTTCGTTCCTCCACAGACAATTGTCTGGTGCCCATTGTGGCAAGGCAGCATTTTGCAAGATGGAAAATATACTGACCAATAGAAGGGTGTCAGTTGCAACGAGGGAAACAGCATTTAAGTGATACTATAACCTGTACTTTTGTATGGATGTGAGATATGGATAATGAGCAGACAAGCTGAAAAACATCTAATGGCTGTGGAAATGTGGTTTCTGGGGACAATGCAAAGATTACCACGGATAGACAGAAAAACCAATGAGCATGCACTGCAAGAAACACATGAAAACCGTTAAAGAGAAATTAGACGCAGATTGTCATATTTTTGGGGATGTTATGAGAAGAAATAAACTAGAGAACTTGGTGACAAGTGGCAAGATTAAGGGGAAACGAACAAGGGAAAGGCAGAGCAGTAAATATCTGGATGGTTCGGCTACGTGGCATGGTCCAGTCAGGACCACAGAGCTGATCCACGACTCGTGATCATATGAGATGGTAAAATATAACCATCTACTAATATCGTCACGGCACATAATGATGATGTATACCTTCAACAATTCTAAACTAATCCGTGTATGTCACCTCCATGCTGCTTTGTGGATTCTACACCGCTCTGTGTATCTTACCACGCCGTGTAACTTCTTTGACTTTTAACTTTTCCGCTTATGTTCAGCCAATGTTTAATTTTCTCTATTATAATCTGCTCGGCATGTGTCATGTAACCCTGAATCTTTGTTGATTCTACACTTTTCCATGTATGGTACACCAATATGTAACTGCCTGTATTCTACATTGTTCCATTTATGTTACACCAAAGTTTACCTGTTTGAATTCTACACTGTTACATTTATGAAACGTTAATGTGTAACTGTCTTAATTCTACACTGTTCTATTTATGACACGCTATTGTGTAACTGTCTTAATTCTACACGGTTCCATTTATGGCACACCAATGTGTAACTACCTTAATTCTACACTGCTTCATTTATGGCAGATCAATGTGTAACTGCCTTAATTCTACACTGTTCCATTTATGACACGCTATTGTGTAGCTAAGTGAATTCTACACTGCTCCATTTATGACACACCAATGTGTAACTGTCTTAATTCTACACTGTTCTATTTATGACACGCTATTGTGTAACTGCCTTAATTCTACACGGTTCCATTTATGGCACACCAATGTGTAACTAGAAAGTCGTATAGAAGCCCTGGAGATGTGGATATACAGACGAATATGTCGTATTTCATGGAAACAAAAACATCAAATGCAGACGTTCTAGAAAAACTGGGAATGACGAGAGTTGATGAAAGAAATAAAGAGGAGGCCAGTGAAATATTTCAGACACGTTAAACGACATGATACTCTTATAAAAACCATACTGGAAGGCAAGGTTGAGGGCAAGCGAGCAAGGGGTAGACAACGATATAGGTGGGAGGATAACATCAAGAGATGGACGAATCTCAGCCTGACAGAATGTACAGTCAAGGCGAGAGACAGACAGTGTTGGAAATCCATTGCCGCCAGCTTTCATTGTGGAGACGACACCTGATTGGTTGATTAAGTGAATGTGTAACTGACTGAATTCTATACTGTTCCATTTATGACACGCTATTGTGTAACTGCCTTAATTCTACACTGTTCCATTTATGGCACACCAATGTATAACTGCCTTAATTCTACACTGTTCCCTTTATGACACGCTAATGTGTGACTGCCTTAATTCTACAGTGTTCCATTTATAGCACGCCAATGTTAACTGACTGGATTCTGCTCTGTCCCAAAGTCGCAGGCAGAAGGATACACAGCAATACAAAGAATCTTAGCAATCAATAATACATGCTCATACTTTATATCCGCATATTGTTGCATGTTACAATATCGTTTTACGCATACCCAGGTTCACATTCCGCCCCGTCTGGGAACGTCCGAGAAACAAGAAAACAAGAAACATCCACACGATCATGGCCAGAAGGACAGAGGATCAAACTCCTACCTGAAGAAACATAAATCAGTGGATATCGAATTCCAAAACTTGTCGTACTTCGTCAAGGATGGTACCAGCAACAACAAAGGTAATCCTCGGCATTCGTGTCCATGAAACTGTTCTGTGTCAATAATATCCTTATTTTAACTGTTTCAGTGCTATAGAACTCTTTACTCCAGATGAAACAACTGATCCACAGGAAATAAATGAACTTCTATTTGCAGACGATCAGTGCCTGTTTTATAGCGACGAGGGCAAACTGCAAAATCATATTAATAACCTGAGTTCAACATGCAGGAGATACAATATGAGTATAAATAGCCTACAGCCAAAACCGAAGTAATGCAAGTTAGCAGATCGCCGGGCCATTAAGTATACAGATAAATAGCACAACTCTGAAACAAGTTAAAGAATTCAAATATCTTGGAAGTATGATAA
The DNA here is from genome assembly GCA_963921405.1 of Cepaea hortensis. NCBI lineage: Eukaryota > Metazoa > Mollusca > Gastropoda > Stylommatophora > Helicidae > Cepaea > Cepaea hortensis. The sequence continues at coordinate 516,177,747 of OY992876.1, read as the reverse complement.
CAGAAGATGGCAGATTGGACAGACGAATCGAAATCAGATGTCAAAAAGCTAGTGCACTTACATATCAACTATCACCCTTACTGAAACTTCCAAATATACCCATGTCCGCAAAACGACAGATAATAAACAGCATATTCACACCAACCCTGTGCTACCAATCTCAAACCTGGACTTTATCCTAGTTACACCTTCGCAAAATCAACACCTGCGAAATGAGACGCCTGGGGAGAGCTGCTAACTTGACAATCCAAGACGGAGTAAGAAATGCTATTATCAGACAGACTGTGGGATCAACACCTTGTGCCACTTTTATTGAAAGACAGAAGATCAAGTGGTTTGGCCATGTCGTTAGAATGCAACATCAGCAACTACCATCACTGGCCTTACATCAAAGATCACCTGCGACGAGACCACGAGGACGTCCAAGAAGAAAATGGATTGACGACATCAAAGACATTGTACAACCACACGGAATGACACTATCCAGTGCTGTCCACCGGGCGCTGGAACGCAAATTATTCCTCCCCACGCCTCTTGACGGCAGAAGTGGAAGAAGATGATGATGATGATGAGTGCTATAGGATGATTCACTGTCTTAATTAAGCGATTTACCCTATTTACTATGGGCTTGTATGCAATAGTTTTCTTTAAGCAACTCCCTTTAATTTGATATAAGGGTGTTCGTAACATCTCACTACACTTTGTATGTAGAACAATTTGAAAAATGAAGTACATGACGCATCAAAATGTGTGCTATAAATTTCATGACTTTAGTTACAATAGTTACTGCTATGGTCTAACGCTGTTTTGGGGGAGATGGACAGTACCAGTGAAGTATTCATTATAACTTATATTTTTTTTAAAAATAATTATAACCGTAATGCTATGAGGAGGTTGTTTATCAGGACATCGTGCTGTAAATCTTTGAGCAACCATCCGTGTGTATCGACCGCTACACACATTTTTTGATGACGTCATGTTCTTCCCTGGGTTCCCTGGTCCTCCAGGTTGGGGGTTAAAGCGTGGGGTTAACATCCCCACCTTTGTAAAAACCTTTCTTTGTTACGAAACAAATACATGAGCCTCGATATCGGACTGACTTATCTGGACAACGACCTTGGAACGTTAAAGGACTTTTGAGATTTGGAACATGGAATGTACGGACACTATATCGAGCTGGAGCGGCCGAAGAACTAACCCGGGAGCTGATTGAATATCAAATGGATATAACAGCAATTCAAGAAATAAGGTGGCCAGGAGAGGGTACTTTAGAGCAAAATGGAATGATTATAATATATGGAGGAAACACCCAAAATAAACATGAATTAGGAACAGGATTTGTCATCAAAAAAGAGTTATGGGGGAACGTTTTAAACTTTAAAGCTTTTAATGACAGGATTAGTAAATTACGAATAAAAGGTAAATGGAAAAATATAACGATGATTAATGTACATGCACCTACTGAAGAGAAAGAAGATGATATTAAAGAAGACTTTTATAATGATCTGGAAGATGTCATAGAAGAAACCCCCAAACAGGACATCCTGATTATGCTGGGAGACTTCAATGCAAAAATAGGTAGAGAGCAAACTAATAAAAAAGTGGCCGGTATGGAAAGCCTACATACAACTTCAAATGATAATGGATGGAGAGTCATCAACCTGGCAGAAGCCAAAGGACTGCAGGTTAGCAGTACCAGACTACAAAGAAAGGATATACACAAACAAACTTGGAAATCATGTGACAAGAGAACCTATAATCAAATAGATCACATTTTAATTAACAACAGAAATGCATCAAACATACAGCAAGTCAGAAGATATAGAGGAGCTGAGTGCCACAGTGACCACTTCCTCGTTGGAGCAAAATTTAAAATAAAACTTAAGAGAGCTTTCTATACTAAATTACAAAGATTACACCCAACATATAACAGAGAAAAACTGCAAGACATTACAGTCAAAGAGAAATTTACAGATGAAATAAAATGTAAACTTGAAACTCTGCAAAACCCTTTGGAGGAAAGCATTGACCAAACTTGGTTGAACATCAAGAATACAATTCAGTCTACCGCAGAAGAATGTCTCGGTGTGTTAACCACGCATAGAAAGAACAGATGGTTCAATCAAAAATGTGAAGAAGCAGTCATTAGGAAGAAGAATGCCAGACATGTATGGTTAAATGACATCAATAACATCCAAAAGGAAGAGCATTATATAAATGAATGTAAAGAGGCTACAAAAATAGTCAGACAGCAGAAGCGAGAATATTTGAGTAATATAATCAAAGATATGGAAACTAATCACCAGAAAAATGAATCCAGAAAATTTTTTAAAGAACTGAAGTCAATGAAACGAGGGCACCAACAAAACACATATGGTTTAAAAGACAAAAATGGGAATATGATAAATACCAATGAGGAAATGTGCAACACATGGAAAGAATATTTTATTGAATTACTAAATTGTGAAGCTCCAAGTAACATTTTCTCACAGGAAGAGGTTCTAACATGCAAACCACAAATTGAAGAACCTACATTTGAAGAAATCCTATATGTAATCACACGACTTAAAAACAATAAGGCAACTGGGACTGATGGAATTGCTGCTGAATTTATAAAGACAGGTGGCCATGCATTACATCTAAAGCTATACGAACTAATAATAAAAATCTGGAGGACAGAAGAATTACCCCATGACTGGAAAGAGTCATTATTGATACCTATCTTTAAGAAAGGAGACAAGTTCCAATGTGGAAATTATAGAGGAATATCACTACTGTCCACAAGCTATAAGATACTATCCGCAGTATTACTAAATAGACTAAAACCATATTCAGAAGACATATTAGGTGACTACCAGGCGGGTTTTAGACAAAACAGATCAACAATAGATCAGATATTTATCATACGACAAATAGCCGAGAAACATTGGGAATATAAAAGAGATCTTCATAACATTTTTGTGGATTTTAAAAAGGCTTATGATAGTGTCCATAAGAATAGTCTATGGAATGCTATGCAGGAATTTGGAATACCAAGGAAGTTAATCAACATGACCAGACTATGCATGGAAGATACTTATAATATAGTAACATATAAAGGCAGGAAATCAGACCCCTTCCAAATAACATCTGGCTTGAAACAGGGTGATGCACTATCGCCGCTACTCTTCAATCTGGCTCTAGAGAAAGTTGTAAGGAAGGTAAAGGAGGAATGTGATATTGGAGGAACATCCAAGCTGCTTGGTTATGCAGATGATATAGATATTATAGGGCAAAGTGAACAAAAGACATTGGAAATATTGACTCACTTAAAGGAAAAAGCCCAACAGATGGGGCTGGTTATCAACCAAGATAAGACAGAATATATGGTAATTTCAAGAGACGGAATGGCTAGAAACTCTGGCCACATACAAATAGATAATATGACCATTAAAAGAACGGAAACATACAAATACCTGGGTACGATCTTCAACTGCTCCAACATCATAAGGGAAGAAATACAAACTAGAATCAACTCTGGAAATAAGATATACTATGCACTACAACATCTACTAAAATCAAAGGCGCTATCTCGTAACACCAAAATCACAATATACAAAGCACTGATCAGACCAGTTGTGCTGTATGGCTCTGAAACCTGGAGTACAACGAAAGGAGGCGAAGCCCTGTTACAAACCTTTGAGAACAAAATTTTAAGACGCATCTTTGGACCCATTAGGGATACACAAAGTGGAGAGTGGAAAAGAAGGAGTAACAAAGACATTTATGATCTGTTTAAGTCCCCGCTAATCACTGGTATCATGAAGGCTAATAGACTACAATGGCTGGGGCATATAGAAAGAATGGAAGATAATAGGGAAACAAAACTCGCTTACACTCAGGAAATAAATGACCGTAGACCCCGAGGTAGACCAAGAAGGCGGTGGAGAGATAATACATGTACAGACCTACAAGCACTTGGAATCAACGACTGGCAAGAGAAGGTCCACCAGAGAGACGAATGGAGACGGATTGTATTTGCAGCAAAGAACCTCAATGGCTCGGAACGCTGAAGAAGTCATGTTCTTCACTTTTAAAATTGGTTCTGCATACAAAGTGTAGTGAGACTTTACAAACGCCCGGTAGAATACAACATGTTTGCTACTGTATCAACAATATTTGAGTCGTATCTGTGACAACCCCTTAATTCCAATTTTCAACCTCGCATCTTTATTTGGTCCAAACCTACGCTTTATTTATCACTGAACTAGCTGACCCGGCCCGGCTTCGCCCAACTCCTGGCGGGGATCTATCTATCTATCTATCTATCTATCTATCTATCTATCTATCTATCTATCTATCTATCTATCTATCTATCTGTCTGTCTGTCTGTCTGTCTGTCTGTCTGTCTGTCTGTCTGGCTGTCTGTCTGTCTGTCTGTCTGGCTGTCTGTGTGTCTGTCTGTCTGTCTGACCCGGCCCGGCTTCGCCCAGCTCCTGGTGGGGAGCATCTCATTTAATTCACATAAGTAGTGATATAAGCTCCCGTTCCCGTTCCCGACTGTCTGTCTATCTGTCTGTCTGTCTGTCTGTCTGTCTGTCTGACCCGGCCCGGCGTCGCCCAGCCTCTGGTGGGGAGCATCTCATTTAATTCATACAAGTATGCATATAAGCTCCCGTTCCCGACTATCTGTCTGTCTGTCTGTCTGTCTATCTATCTGACCCGGCGCGGCTTCGCCCAGCTCCTGGCGGGGAGCGGCTCATTAAATTCATATAACAAAAAAAAAAATTAACTTAAGAATGTCCCTCCACACACCATCTATTATTTTTAATGAAAACTGTTTTCAATCACCTACATGACTGTAGATAACTTCTTTAAACATAAAAAGATGAGTTAGAAAATTTTCACTATTTAAATAGATGCATTATTTTTATGAATACTTTGAAAATGCCTTAAAGATTATATCATTATTTATTATAACGCATATGCCTGTAAATAACTAGACAAAGAGTTTATAAACCTTTGAAATCAATGCAACAATCTATATATAAAATATATAGCAATGCTATTAAAAGTTATGCCCCTTGAAATAACTTTTCTTATGTTAAATCCCCTCGCTATATATGAATGATAATGTAAATTAAAATATTAAATTTTAGTAAGTAAATAGCTGATTGTACACTAACAAACTATGACAGTTCGCTGCACGGGAATGAAAAGGAAACATGTAGAAAATTTCATCTCAATCGGATGGAACGTTATCGAACGCATCAAATATATCCCTACATACATACATTGTCTTTTATATATATATATAGATCTGTTAAACTACAAATATGTCAAGCACCGAAGACTCAAACAATAGGTTGTACAAATTATTGCCTGACATATTTCGCTGCATCTCGTGAAGTGCACACCGCAGAGTTACATCATCATTTTGGGGGGTTGCGTTGTTGCATTGTTTCGTCAAATCTGTGACTCAATACATACGCCTTCGACGCGCAATTTTTGTTGTTGTTGGTTGCTTTCCCTTGTCTTTGACTGTCCATAGTCTACCTACAAGGTTTGAGTCTCTCTTCGTCACCGGTGTTTCCTCGCTTTTTCTGACCATTTGTATAAGCAGCACTTGTCTAGTTTTCCGTTTGGACACATCTACTAGATTACTTGTATCCATCTCATGGCAATATGATATGCCGGTAAGTGTTGGAGGTCATGTTTCGCCATCTCACACGATCATCAGAGCTGTGGATTAGCTCTGTGTCCTTGTCATGTGGCCCAGCCATCCAGATATTTGCTTCTATGCCTTCCCCTTTGACAGAACCCAGCTTGAGATGGGGTAGGTCGTTGGTAGAATTATATAGTTGACATGACCCGCAAGCTGTGCTGTGCAATAGTTGTACGACAGCACACAATATATCGCTGGTAGCAATGTTAATATTAAAGGCGACATGACATGTTTTGGTTACAGCACATCTACGAACTCCAAGTTCAATTATCACACTAGACGGGCTCCTTTTCTTTATTTAATTTCCTTCTACTTTTTCACAGTTTTCATCTATACTTCTTAAAACTATCACACTAGCATTCACTTACACCCAGATTTAAAATAAACTAAAGGGATTAACGTCTTTCTTCGTAATCCCGTATATTCACGTGAGGAACATAACCTGCGCGAGAATCGGTTGCAGTTCTCGTTGCGTTGGTAACTTACGTGGTATGTGAGCCGGTCGCTCAGAAAGCAATGGCAAACTACAGAGCATAATCTTGCCAAGAAATCAACAATCAGCTAAAAGATGCTGATGTAGACAGCGATGTCCTGTAAAGGATATGCGAACAACAACAAAACATACATAACAAAGGCGGCACTATGAATGTGCGATTGCCATCATCACGACGCGACCAGTCCAATTCGGACAATAGTCAACGTCTGAATGACCCTTTTAGGAGACGCTTGTCTGACCAACTCTTGACGGTGTGTTTCAATCAATCAATCATGTGCCATGCCCGAAAGCGTGGGCGGTCATGACTCGCAATTTCACTCGATCACCAGAGTCGTGGATCAGCTCAGTGTTCCTGTCTCGTCCATGCCATGTGGCCAAGCCATCCAGGTATTTTCCTCTCGGTCTTCCTCTTGGTCTGTTCACTTCGATCTTGCCAGTTGTCACTAAGTTCTCCAATCCATTTCTTCTCATAACTTGTCCAAAAAATGTTGACTGTCTACATCTAATTTCTCTAATCAATTTACGATTTTCATTTATCTCCTGTAGTACCTGGTCATTGGTTTTTCTGTCTGCCCATGGTATTCTTTGCATTTTCATCAGAAGCCACATTTCTGCAGTCATCAGATGTTTTTCAGCTTGACTGCACATTATCCAAGTTTCACATCCATACAAAAGAACAGGCTCTATTTATCCCCTCAATACTCTTTTTATCGTTTCAATTGACATCTTTTTATTGGTCATAATGATTTTCATCTTGCTAAAGGCTACTTTCACCATGGCGATTCTTGCTCTAATCTCTTCAAGGCATCTCCCATCAGATGTTATGACTGTTCCTAGATAATTGTACCGATTCACTTGGTGAAGAATATTCCCATTTACTTGTATATTACATTGTGGTATTTCTTTCTTCCTAGTGACTACTATAACCTGTGTCTTCTTACAATTTAATTCTAACCCCAGTTGCTCACTGTGTACAACAACTGCATCCACTAATTGTTGCAGATCCTGCGCATTGTCTGCTATCAATACTGTAACATCTGCATATCTAATGTTATTGATGGACGGATTACCTTCCCCCTTAATAATAGAAATAATAATAATAATAAAACCCTAGTATAACTGCCGGTCCCCTTTTGGTAGGCCAGTATATTCCACATAGCTAATAACAAGTGTGACCATAGTTATTACTATTACTGAGTCGTGTAGTATTGATTTTTCATTTTCCACATGCCTTTATAATGCATATCTTTTATATTGTTGCTGTTTTCAGTTAGCCTTGAATGATGTGTGAATGGTATAATGTGTGAAAGAGAGTGATAAAAGGGCAGAATGTTAGACGGACCTGCGTGCCCAATTCTGAACACTTTGAAAATAAAGTTTTGTTGTTGTTGTTGTTGTGTGGCGGGGGTGTGTAGGTAGGAGATGTGTGTATGGGTGGATTGTGGAAGTAAGGGTTGTGGGGAGAAATGTATGGTGTGTGGGTTGGGGATATGTGGGTGGTCTGTGGGTCGGGGATGTGTGTGTGTGTGGTGTGTGGGTGGGTGTAGGTTTGTGGTGAGTGGGTGGCGGATAGTGTGTGGTGTGTGTGGGGGGTGTGATGGATGCGGGGAATGTGTGTTTGGGTGGGGGATATGTGTAGGTGTGTAGAGTATGTGTGGGTGGGTGTGTGTGAGTGGCTGAAGAATGTATAGGTGGGTGAGGGATGTGTGTGTGTCGGAGCGGGATGTGTGAGTGGGTGGAGGATGTGTGTGGGTGGGGGTATGTGTGATCGAGAGATGTTTGGTTAGGGGTGAGCGGTTGCGGGGTGTGTGGGTGCGTAGTGGAGGATGTGTGGGTGAGTCAGTGTGTGTGTCTGTTGGTGGATGGGTGTGGGATGTGTGTGTGGGTGGGGAAATGTGTGTGGTGTGTTAGTTAGGGATATGTGTGTGGTGTGTGGGTGGGGATGTGTGCGTGGGTGGAGGATTTGTGTGGTGTGGGGGTATGTGCATGGTTGGTGGGTGAGGCTATCTGTGTGGGTGTGGATAGGGGATATGTGTGTGGTGTGTGGGTGGGGATATTGTCTGGTATGTGGGTGACGGATATGTGTGTGGTGTGTAGGTGGGGGATGTTTTGGTGTGTGGGTGTGGGATGTGTGGGTGGGAGATACCTGTGTGTAGTGTTTGGGAATATTGGGTGGGTGGCGGATTGTGTGGTATGGGTGGGGGATATTGTGTGGTGGGGGATGTGAGTTAGTGCATGTGTGGGTGGGTGTGGATGTATGTGTGGGTGGTAGGTTGTGTGTGTGAGTGGATTGGGGATATATAGGTGAGTAGGGAGATGTGTGTTTGTGGGTAGGGAGATGTGTGTTCGTGGGGACGTGTGTGTATAAGTTGGAGATATGTGAGTGAGTGCATGATATGTGGGTTGGTGGGGGATGTGTGGTCGATGGAAGTGTGGTTGGGTGTGTGGGTAGGTGGGTAGAGGATGTGTGGGTGGGGCATGGGTGTGTGGGTTAGGATGTGTATGTGGGTGGGTGCGGGATGTGTGGGTTAGTGGGGGATGTTTGTGTGGGTGGTGAGTGTGTGTGGGTCGGTGAATGGGTGAGGGCAGTGTGTGTGGGTGGGGGATTGTGGGAGGGTGATGGGTTGGTTGGTGGGATATTATGTGTCCCTGGGTGTGTGTGTGGGTGGGTGGGTGTGTGTGGGGGGTTATGTGTGGGTGGATAGGATATGTGTCTCATAACATGGTAATTTGCATTGTTTATGTTTACTACATTCATTTGACAATGTTTTTTTTCTTCCTTTGTAAATGTATAATGCACCATTGTTGAACGAATGATGAGTGATTGGAAGGGCCAAATGTAAGAAGGGCATGCGTGCCCAATTTGTGACCCTTTTAAAATAAAGTTGATTTGATTTGATGTTTCGTCCTCCAATTCTGATTCCATTTATATCCTCTACATTTCTGAAAATATTTTCACTGTAAAGGGAAAAAAGATCTGGAGACATTACACATCCCTGCCTAACACCTCTCTTAATAGGCTGTTATTGACCCACTTCATTATTAATCCTTATGGCAGCTTGTTGTTTCCAATATATGTTTTTATAAGTCTAATGTCTTTCCCATCAATTTGTATATCTGCAAGCATATCCACCATGTTGACATGTCTAACTCTATTAAAAGCCTTTGTGTAGTCAATAAAGCAAAGATGTATATCCTTGTTTACTTCTATAGAACGTTCAATAACTGTTCGCAGCATATACACAGTGTAAAGCGCTACCGGAACTCATGACCAGCTCACAACTGGGTCATGGCACCCTTGTTCTTGCCCCCTCAGTCTTACTAGTTGTTACTAAGTTATCTAGTTTATTTCTTCTCATAACGTTCCCAAAATATATTTGATTGTCTGCTTCTAATTTCTCTAATCAGTTTACAGTTTTCATTTGCCTTTTATAGGACTTGCTCATTTGTTTTGATTGATTGATTGATTGATTGATTTAGGAACCGTCATCACATCATGTTTTTGAGATCTTGAACTATAACCCATGTTTTGTAGATACATACATTTCATATTTCTGTGGTTACTTATATGTCATGTTTATAGTGGCTACGTATATTTCATGATTTTGTGGCTACTTATACTTCATATGTTTATGGCTACTTATATTTCATGTTTTTTGTGTCGCTACCTATATTCCATGATAGTGTCACTACTGATGTTGTGACACTTATAACATCTGTTCTGTCAAACAGAAAGCAAGTAGTATCATACAATAAATCACTACCTTCAATACTGGAGTACCGCAAGGCTCTATTCTTGGCCCTCTGTTATTTGCCATTTGTGATCTACCTTTGCATCTTTCGCCGTCCTACGATTTATTTGCAGACGACTGTACAGTGTATACAAATGTTGAAAGCAGTAATTTGCTGGAGACGTCTTTGCAACAAGAAATAAATAATGTAGTTAGGTGGGGCTATGCGAACTGTATGCAAATTAACATCACTAAAACAAAATCTATGTTATTAACAACCAGACAAAGACTTCAAACTCTAAGCTCACACACATCACTTCAACTTCACATCGATAACATGCCAGTAGAAAGTGTAATTGAGCACAAAACATTAGGCCATCACTGATAGAAACCTAACCTTTAATCCTCACGTTCAAGCGCTCACTAAACAAACAGCGAAAAAAGTCTACCAACTCGCCAAAACTAAAAATTTCCTTGATGAGGACACAAGGAAAATATTCTATACGTCTCACAAACAGACACATTTTGACTACTGCTCTAAAATCTGGGACAGTTGTTCCAATTCAAGCACCAAGCGACTTTACTGACTCCAGAAACGGGCCATGAGTTTAATTTATAGCAAACATTTAACTGAAAATCCTAGCCTGCATGCACGCCTTCAGTTACTACCACTCCACAAACGTCTGCTTTTCAATAAGGCCAAATTAATTTACAAAATCCTACATCGGAATGCCCCAAATTAGCTTTAGCCATTGTTTGAATATAATGCTAGATACAGTAAACGATTAAATATATTACACATTCCGAAGCCTAGGATAGACGTATACAAAACAAGCTTAACGTACTCTGCAGCTCAGCTGTGGAACAATCTTCTACATGAAATAAAAGACATCACCAATCCCTATACATATAATCGCAAATTATTTGAACACTATCTCAGTACGGATTACCTTCCCCCTTAATAATAGAAGTAATAATAATAATAAAACCCTAGTATAACAGCCAGTCCCCTTTTGGTAGGCCTGTATATTCCATATAGCTAACAACAAGTGTGACCATAGTTATTACTATTACTGAGTCGTGTAGTATTGATTTTTCATTTTCCACATGCCTTTATAATGCATATCTTTTATATTGTTGCTGTTTTCAGTTAGCCTTGAATGATGTGTGAATGGTAATGTAAGAAAAAGAGTGATAAAAGGGCAGAATATGAGACGGGCCTGCGTGCCCAATTCATTAACCCTTTGAAAATAAAGTGTTGTTGTTGTTGTTGATACTTCTTTTGTAGTGGCTACTCCATGTTTCTTGTGTGCGTGCGTGCGTGCGTACGTGTGTGTGGCGACTTATATTTCACATTTATGTGGCGACTTATATTTCACATTTATGTGGATACTGGCATTTTACATATTTGTGTCTACGTATATCTCACGTTTTTGTGCCTAATTATCAAGTGTGATATGTTTTACAACTATTAAAACTATTAAAAAGAAAAGTTTTTTTTTTTTTCAGGAAAGAAACCTATCTTGAAGAACATCTCTGGGAAATTTGTATCGGGTGAACTAACGGCCATCATGGGCCCTTCTGGTGCTGGCAAGACTTCTTTGATGAACATTCTGGCTGGTTACAGGTGAGTGACCTTAGCCAGTTGCTGGTTAAAGGCGAGTGACTTCAGCCATTTGCTGTTGTGAGTTTACAATCTACCTGGTTACGGGTGAGTGATTTTGGCCATTTTCTGCTTGCTTACCCTTACCTGGTTACAGGTGAGTGACTTAGTGCTGCTTGCATGTGATTTTACAATCTACCTGCTTACAGGTGAGTGACTTTGGTCAGTTATTACTTGCATGTGAGTTTGCAATCTACCTGCTTACAGGTGAGTGACTTTGGTCAGTTGTTGCTTGCGTGTGAGTTTACAATCTACCTGCTTACAGGTGAGTGACTTTGGTCAGTTGTTACTTGCATGTGAGTTTGCAATCTACCTGCTTACAGGTGAGTGACTTTGGTCAGTTGTTACTTGCATGTGAGTTTACAATCTACCTGCTTACAGGTGAGTGACTTTGGTCAGTTGTTGCTTGCGTCTGAGTTTACAATCTACCTGCTTACAGGTGAGTGACAGTGGTCAGTTGTTGCTTGCGTGTAAGTTTACAATCTACCTGCTTACAGGTGAGTGACTTTGGTCAGTTGTTACTTGCGTGTGAGTTTACAATCTACCTGCTTACAGGTGAGTGACTTTGGTCAGTTGTTGCTTGCGTGTGAGTTTACAATCTACCTGCTTACAGGTGAGTGACAGTCTTCAGTTGTTACTTGCATGTGAGTTTGCAATCTACCTGCTTACAGGTGAGTGACTTTGGTCAGTTGTTACTTGCATGTGAGTTTACAATCTACCTGCTTACAGGTGAGTAACTTTGGTCAGTTGTTACTTGCATGTGAGTTTACAGTCTACCTGCTTATAGGTGAGTGACTTTGGTCAGTTGTTACTTGCATGTGAGTTTACAATCTACCTGCTTACAGGTGAGTGACTTTTGTCAGTTGTTGCTTGCGTGTGAGTTTACAATCGACCTGGTTAAGGTTTAGTAACATTGGTCATTTGTTGCTTGCATGTGAGTTTACAAACTTCCTGGTTATAGATGGTTAAGATTTGCTTGTTGCTTGGTTTTGTAATTGGTTACAGACTGATGAATGTTTGGCATTCTTGGTTGCAGTGATTACATTCAGATCCAAAGGTCAGACTACGAGAACAGAAAGTTAAAAGAGGTGTGTCCGGACAAGAACACTATGCAGGAAACCAAAATGATTAATAAACCAACACAGAACTGGTGTCGTTAGCCACTGCACACTGCGGGATTTATTGAGGAAGGGATCCGAGCACTAATGGACTGAATGTTATGATGTGCAATGAGGATGATTTGTCGACTAACTAACTAACTTACCTTGATATAGAAGCACCTACAACCAACCAGTGTTGCTTGTCTTTCTTCTCAATGTTTATATAATTTAACAAAGTTTTGCCTATTTCAATCGAGATGCTGTTTATATCATTGTGTTTTTCTAAAACTGGATCTAATACTAATTAATATATTAAGTTTATGTGACTATTACTTAGTGAAATGCTGATTTCTTTGTGAAATGTAAGGTAAGAACGTTCTGTTTTAAAAACTACCAATTATCGATTAACGTCAACGTGTGATTTAACCATGTGGGACTAGCGCGTGGTTAGTCGCCAAGCACGCGTTACCGAAAGGCGGCGAACTTGTGTGTACTCCCGGCCTGTTGGAGCCTCATACATTACTAATATGGCGTCCAACTTACGGAACTCTACTTTATCCAAGCGCCATGAAAATACAAACAAAGACAAGATGGGGAAAAGTTTGACGAGCACGCCACCCAAACGTCGGATTTCTTCAACGCCAACTTCACACGTGTGGTCTAGTGAATCTGCAGACACTGATCCCAAGCTCAAGCTGGACGAACATCACAGTTCAGTAGCCCAATCTGATGAGACTAACACATCATCTTTAGTCACTCTTTCCTCAGCCGAACCACACAACCACAACGCCTGTCGTGAACTCATCCAGGCTTTGGAGGACAGGCTAAAAGACTTTATTTCCAACAACACAACTAATATCATTGCCGTGTTTAAAGAAGAAAACGCTCGCCTTCAAAAAGAAATCCACCTCCTTAAAGAAGAGGACACCTTTAAAACAACAATCCATGCCTTAAAACTAAAGAGTGCACAGTCATTTGACAAAAGTGCACAAACAGGAAGTATTCATAGTGCTGCAGAGGTGTGTATGACCAGTGGATGTTCGTCGGAAAATGACATACAGTTAGTTTCCACAGGCTGCAACACTACTAAACCTGTAGAACGCGCACCATCCATCTACCCCATTGATGTGCGTGTCAGCAATAGGTCCCAGGCCTCAAGTGTAGACTCTCCAGCAGCAGACGAGAAGTTAAAGAGCTCAGCCACTACCACTACTGAGCATCAACAACCAGCCCAAACAAGCAACGACTATAATAAACAAGAACGCATGAAAGATGACAGCGATCAGTGGCAAGAAATCAAACGGGCGCGTCAACAGCGTGAAATAACAATGGATGACAGTGCAACTCATGTCGTCATTGGAGACTCTCTGCTCAAGGGAATCTATAGTGACCGCATGTCATCTTCTGACAGCGAAACTACCTCGATCTACCCGCTACCAGGAGCTGACAAATCAAATCAAATCAAATCAACTTTATTAGGGTCACAAATTGGGCGCGCAGGCCCGTCTTACATTCGGCCCTTCCAATCACTCGTCTTTCGTTCATCAAGAGCATTATACATTTACATAGGAAGATAAAATAAACATTGTGAAATGAATGTTGTAAACATAAACAAGGCTAATTACCATGTTATGAAGCCCATCTCCCACCTATCCATACATCACCCCACCCACACAACACCCCCACCTACCCACACACACGCGCACCAAGGGACACATACACACCCCCACCTGCCGACACACACGCACACCAAGGGACACATACATACCCCACCAACCGATCCATCCCCCTCCCGCACATCCCCCACCCACACACACTGCCCTCACCTGATCCCCCAACCAAAACACACTCGCCACCCACAAACATTCCCCCACCAACCCACACATCCTACGCCCATCCACATACACATACTACCCCACACATCCTCTCCCCACCCACACCTCAAACCACCCATCCCCCAGCCACATCTCCATCGACAACATATTCCCCACCCATGCACACAATCCCCCACCAACCCACACATCGCACATCCACTCACACATTCCCAAACCATACACACACATCCCCACCAACTGACATGTCCCTACCCCCACCCCACACACACACATCTCTCTAACGACCCATACATCCCCAATCCACTAACACACACCCCACACCCCACCACCCACACATACAACTTCCACCCACCCACACATGCCTTAACCTAATCCCCCACCACACAATCCCCCACCCGCACATCACATACACCTCCTATCATGCACTATTCCCAACCCACGCACCACACACACACATATCCCTCACCAACACATCCCCACTTACACACCACACACATATCCCCCACCCAGATACCACACAATATTCCCACCCACACCCACACCCACACAGATACCCTTACCCATCCACCCCACATACCCCCACTTACACAACACAAAAACAAAACAAAACACAAAAATCCCCCACCCACACACACATACCTCACCCACACAATATCCCCAACCAACACACCACACACCTCTCCCCACCCACACACGCATTCCCTACCCGTCCACCAACACACACTCACTCACGCATACATTCTCCACTACGCACCCACACCCCCCCCCCCCCAACCAAACATCTCTCGATCACAATACCCCTACCCCACACACATCCTCCACCCACTCACACATCCCACCCCGACACATACAACTCCCTCACCCACTTACACATCCCTAAGCCACTCACTCACACACCCCCAACCACACATTCCCCATCCAAACACACACATCTCCCACCAACACTCCCCCACATACTTCCCCCAACCACCACAATCCCCTACTCACCCATACATATACCCCATTCATACGCACATTCCCCGCACCCATCACACACATCCCCCACACCACACACTATCCTCCACCCATACCTCCACAAACATACCCTCCACCCACACATCATTCACACATCCCCCACCAACACACCGCACAAATATCTCAAACCCACACACCATACACTTCTCCCCACCCACCCTTGCATCCCCAATCCACCCAACACAATCCCCTACCCACACAACCCCGCCTCCTACACATACTTCCTCAAACCGTCCACACATCTCCACCCACATAAACACACATCCCCTTCATCCGTCCCATACACATATCCTCCACCCATACACACATCCCCCACACCCATTCCAACACCCCTACTTTCACCCCCACACATCCATCCACACATCCCACCAACACCCACAAATACCACTACCCACCAAAACCAACACACCCCAACCCATCCAAACGCATACCCCCACCCACACACCCCCCACCCACACACCCACTACCCACACATATCCCCACACTCACACATATGTCAGTCATTGACAGACTGACCTCTACACTGCGGAAATTCAAGGTGAATGATAGAATTAGAAGTACAACAGTCCATATCGGTGTCAACAATATTATGAACAATCACATCATAAGCACCTCACAACTCGCTACATTGGAGGTGTTGTTGCGTAAGAAATTTCCTAAAGCATCTATTTTCTTTTCATCAATCATCCCGCCATGTTATGGATTCCAGCGCCGCACTGCCGATGCTGGCAATCTGACTCTACATAAATTTTGTCAAGAAACTAACAATGCTTTCATTAATAATACCCCGTATTTCACATCGCCGTCCGGGGCTCCCAAGAAAAAACTATATAAGGATCAACTACATTGTTCAAAACTAGGAACTAGCATACTAGCGAAGAACATAAAATATCCTGAACGTACACAACAATTAGAACCAGTTTCAGTTACAGGAGTAAACCGATCTTCACCTCCGGCTTTAGCCATCTCTCAGTGTTCAGAAAACACTCAACCTCTGCCCACACCACCCTTGCCTATTCCCCAGGAATACAAGGCTGTAAATAGCGACCCAGGCTCCAATCCCAATGTTGCTAACTATGGTGCATTGTTTCCTCCCTTGCCCATAAAACAGTCTCCACCTAGCATGTCAAAGGGGACACCGATAAACAATGTTGCGGTGCCCCCGATGCCTGCTTCCAGTGTAGGCACTTCCAGTAGCTCTCATAGCAGTGGTCCCTCGTTGGACGGTAATCCACACTCTTATCAGTGGAATTGTCAACTTCAACAGCTAATGCAATACAATCCTGCAGCCCTGCACCAAGCTTTAATGATGTCACTCCATCACAGACATTTTCCTATCCCCTCTAATAGTCGTAACTACCACTAAATAAAGTTTCAAAACCTCTGAAATTTTCTACCACAAGCGACATCATCTTTTCATTGTGTAATGTTCGCCAATCACGATCAGTGGCTCAACAAAGATGGTCTACATATAGGCCATCTCAACATCTATCATTTGCTCAATAAATTACCTGAGCTTTCAGTAATATGGGCAAACAGTTCCATGTGTTTGGAATCACAGAAAGTCGTCTCAACGACAAAATAACCGACTCTGAAATCTCTCTTAGGGGGTTTAAAGTAATTCGTAGAGACGCAAATCAAAAATTAGAGACAGGTATTGCTGTATACATTTCAAATTCTCTCAACTGTTCCCGTAGAAGTGATCTCGAGATAGAAGAGATAGAATGTGTTTGGTTAGAGGTGAAGCCAGTCAGCCAGCAACCGTTTCTCATTGGATACCTATATCGAAATCCCTGTGCTGGGTATAGTTGGTATGACTGTTTCACTACAATGATGGATAGGGTTTTTACAGCAGGTAGAGAAGTCATGATATTAGGTGACTTTAACATAGATATTACTAAATCCAACCAGACATGGGAAGATATCATTATATCTTACAATTTCAAACAACTAATAAATCGTCCCACAAGAGTTACAGACACCTCCTCAACTATAATTGATCATATATATGTTACTTGTCCAGTTAATATTACCGAATGTTCTGTTCCTGTTAGTGCAGTTAGTGACCATTACCCAATATGTTGTACATGGTCGAAAATTGGGTTCAAAACTCCTAAAAATAAACATTTAAGCATAAAACTTAGAAACTTTAAAGCTCTCAACCAAAATTTATTTTTAGAAGACTTACAAAATGCAGCCCTTGAACATGTTTACCAACTTCCTGATCCGGATGATGCACTAGCTTACTGGACAAAGACAGTCTACAATGTATTTGATAAACATGTGCCAGTCAAAGAAGTTCGAGTCAAGAATCAACATAAGTCCCCGTGGGTCACTAGCGAAGTTCTCGAAATCATGAGAGAACGAGATACAGCACACAAAAATAAAGATTTTATCAATTACCGCAGACTAAGAAATAAAGTTAAATATGAAATTCGTAGGATAAAGAAAGATCATTTCAAAAACTTGATTGTAGATAAATCAAATAATACAAATATATGGAAGGCTATTAACTCGCTAACCAACAAGAAACACGCTTCAGAGTCAGCAATACCAAACTCTATAACATGCGAGGATTTCAGTTACTTCTTTCAATCAGAAATAGAGAATCTAAAGTCCTCAATACCAGACTCAGTATGTAATTTAAGTTCACTGTCATCATTCTGTGGGAAAGAAGTGCTCTAGAAATATTCCCCCTGAGATTCCCTTGATGTCTGTTGCAGAAGTATATAAATATCTCTCGAATCTCAAAGCAACAAATTCAGAAGGCCTAGATGGTATCAGTAATAGAATTCTTCGGTGTGCTGCACCTATTATTAGTGAGTCCTTAACGTTCATATATAACCAGTGCCTATCCAAAAACTACTTTCCATCTGCCTTTAAAGTTGCTAAAGTGTATCCTCTACTTAAAAATGGCTCAACTGATATTAGCGTCTTGGGTAATTATAGACCTATTTCCTTACTATCGTCGCTTTCAAAGCCATTAGAAAAACACATGCATAAAATAACACTACATCATTTAATTAACAACGATCTAATAATTGACAGTCAATCTGGGTTTCGACCTAAATATTCTTGCCATAGTGCCCTTACAAAAATGACCGATAACTGGCATCTTTGTATCAACAATGGCAACATTTGTGGAGCAGTATTTGTAGACTTTAAAAAGGCCTTTGATATGGTAGATCATGATATTTTAATTAGAAAATTAAAACACATGAAGACTAGCACCAATATGGTGAAGCTAATTACGTCATTTTTATCAGACAGACAACAAGTAGTGTCCTTCAATAACTGTCTATCAAGACCCATACAACTTAATTTTGGGGTGCCTCAGGGCTCAATACTAGGTCCGCTGCTTTTTGCAGTGTATATTAACGATCTTCCTTTATACCTCAATACTTCGTGTGATCTATTTGCGGACGACTGCACTATTTACACAAGTCAAGAGAGCCTTTATGACTTAGAGAGCTCTTTACAAAACGATCTTGACAACCTTAGTAGATGAAGCAATGAAAATCGCATGTTAATTAACATCGACAAAACCAAATCCATGCTAATAACGACCAGACAAAAACTACAGACCCTAGCCATAACTGGGACACCGCTCGAGCTCCACGTGGACACGTTACCTATAATTAATGTAAATGAACATAAAACATTAGGTCTTTTAATTGACAGACATTTAAACTGGAGCCCTCATGTTTACGCCCTTACCAAGAGAATAGCACAAAAAGTTTACCAACTTGCTAAAATTCAACACTTTTTGGATGAAAGCACACGTAAAATATTCTATGCATCCTATATCCAATCACCTCTCGATTATTGTTCCACAGTCTGGGATGGCTGCCCTAAATCTAATATGAAACGATTGTGTTCGCTTCAAAACCGCGCTATACGTCTAGTTTCTAGCATAAAGCACGTTGAAAGTAATAAATTATACAGCCATCTAAGACTTCTACCACTTCAAAAGCGCTTCCTTTTTAACAAAGCCAAATTAGTGAATAAAATTATATCTGAAAATACCCCAGAGTATCTTCTACCGTTAATTCAATCTAATGCAATGAACAGTAAGCGCTTAAATTTATTACAGCTTACTAAGCCTAGATTAGACTTATACAAAACTTGTTTCGCATATTCTGGTGCTCACTTGTGGAATAGCCTTCCACCAGAACTGAAAACACCAATGAGTCCCTACACATTCAACCGTGAACTCTTTCAATACTTACTTCATACCGACTATATGCCTCCATAAGTCACCTACTAGTATCATTTTTCCACTATCATTCTTCACTGTATGTGTGTGAACGAGACAGTGGGTGAGAGAGTGAGTGAGAAAGAGTGTGAGTGGAAGAATTAGTATGAGTGAGAGTGAGAGAGTATGCATGCGCGTGTGCCTGAGTGAGTGTAAAAGTGAGTGAGTGTGTGGACATATGTGTGAGAGATTTAGTTAGAGAATGAGTGAATCTGAGAGAGTGGGTGTGTTGTGTGTCTGCCTGTCTGTGTGATAGAGTGTGAAAGTGAGTGAGTGTGAGTTAGAGAGTCATCGAGTAAATGAGTGAGTAAGGGAGCGTGAGTGAGTGAGAGAGAATTTGTGGGTATGCGTGTATGTGCGCGAATGAGTGAGTGCGAGAGCGAGTGAGTGTGTACAAGAGAGAGAGAGAGCGTGGCTGAATGAGAGAGTGCATGAGAAAGTGTGATGTATGTGTGCATGTCTGGATGGGTGTATATGTGTGTACATGTGTGTATCTGTGCGTGACTCTGTGTATATGTCTGTACGTGTGTTAAGGTGTGCGTTCATATGTTTATATGCGTTTATATGCATGTGCGTGTGTGTATGTGTGTATGGATGAGTCTGTGTGTGTGTGCTCGTGTATGTATTGTATATCTTTGTATGTGTAAGTGTGCATGCATGCAGTGTATGCGAGGGAGTGTATATTCGGGTGTTATGTGAGTACGTGTGAGTAAGTATATGGATGTGTGCAGGTGTGTGTATTGCGTGGGTATGATGTGTGTGGGTGTGTGTATGTACATGTGTGTGAGAGAGAAGAGAGAGAGAGAGAGAGAGAGAGAGAGAGAGAGAGTTGAGCGCACGCATGTCATCTAACATGCTGATCCATATGTTTTGTGTATTCTCATTTTTTCTTTCATATCATCAATTTGATGCACTTGATTTTAACATGCATAAAATGAATTCATGTAAATTACTGTAAAGCAAGTGAGAGAGTTAGTGAGTGTAAGTGAGAGAGAGAGAGAGAGAGAGAGAGAGAGAGAGAGAGAGAGAGAGAGAGAGAGTGAATGAGTGTGAGAGTGTGTGTATGTAAAGAGAGAGAGAGAGAGAGAGAGAGAGAGAGAGAGAGAGAGAGAGAGAGAGAGAGAGAGAGTTGAGGCCACGCATGTCATGTAACATGCTATTCCATATTTTTTATGTATTCTCATCTTTCATATTACAAGGTATCGTTTAATGCCACCTGATTGTCCTGTAACATGCCATTCCATATTTATTTTTTTTTATTTATTCTCATCTTATCATTTTGAATGCCACTTGATTTTATCATGTATGATACAACATTACTGTGATGTGAGTGAGAGAGTTAGTGAGAGAGAGAGAGAGAGCGCAAGAGAGAGAGAGAGCGCGTGCAAGAGAGAGAGAGAGAGAGAGAGAGAGAGAGAGAGAGAGAGAGCGAGCGCAAGAGAGAGAGAGGGGGAGAGAAAAAAAAGAGAGTTGAATTGCATCACTAATTTTTACGCTACATAATGTATATGTACAATTTTTCCTCCACTTCTTGCAATTGCGAGAATTCTCACGACAATCGTCAGTGTCTCAATTGTGTGTAAAGTGTGGGAGTTTGTTCTTATTAGTTTCAGTTATCATGTGAGGCATCATGTATTTGTCTAGATGTGAGGATGTATGTATGGGTGTGTATGTGAGGGATATGTGTGTGTGTGTGGGGAGGGGGGAATGTGTGTGTGCCTGTGTAAGAGAGAGAGAGAGAGAGAGAGAGAGAGAGAGAGAGAGAGAGAGAGAGAGAGAGAGAGAGAGAGAGAGAGAGAGAGAGAGAGAGAATTCAGTGCTCGCATGTCCTGTAACATGCCATTCCATATTTTTTGTGTATTTTCATCTTTCACATTATCATTTTGTATGTATGACACTTGATTTTATCATGTATAATATAACATTACTGTAATGTGAGTGAGAGCGTTAGTGAGAGAGAGAGAGAGAGAGAGAGAGAGAGAGAGAGAGAGAGAGAGAGAGAGAGAGAGAGAGAGAGAGAGAGAGAGAGAGAGTTGAATTGCATCACTAATTTTTAAGTTACAAAATGTATATGTACAATTTTCTCCATTTTCTTTACAATTTTACGACAATGCTCACGACAATCGTCACTGTATGTGTGTGTAAAGTGTGAGAGTTTGATCATAATAGTAGATTGGGGGGATCGGGGATGTGTATGTGGGTGGATTCGTGATGTGTGTGGGTGGGCTCAGGATGTGTGGGTGGACGGGGTGGGTTTGTGTGGGTGGGTGGGGGATTTGTGTGTGGGTGGGTGTGGGATTTGTGTGTGGGTGCGTGCGAGATGTATGGATGTATGGGGAGATGTGTTTTTGGGTGGGGATGTGTGTTTGTCTAGGTGGTTGTGGGTGAGTGGGTGGAGGAGGTTATGTTGGTGGATGATTGATGGTGGGTTATGGGATGGGTGGGGGTATATGTGTGGGTGGGGAGATATGTGGTGGGTGGCAGATGTGTGCAGGTGGGGGTGGTTGTGGGTTTGGGGATGTGTGTGTGGGTGAGGGATGTGTATGGGTGTGGGATGTTTGGGAGGATGGGTGGGGAGTGTGTGTGGGTGAGAGATGTGTGGGTGAATGTGTGTGGGTTGGGGGAGGGTGCGTGATGGGTGTGGGTGATGGATTTGGAGATGTGTGTGTGGGTGGGGGATATGTCTGGCTGGGTGGGGGTGTGTATGGCTGGATGGAGGATGTATGTGTGGGTAGTGAGGGTGATTGTAGTTGGGGGATGTGTGGATGGGTAAGAGATGTGTGGATAGATGTGTGTGTGGGTGAGGGATGTGTTTTTAGGATGTGTGTGGGTGTGGTATTGTGTGGGAGGGGAGCTGGGTGTGGATAAATGATGTTTGTGTGGGTGGGTGCAGGTGTGGTTGGGTTTGTGGGTGGGTGAAGGATGTGTGTGAGGGTGGGGGATGGGTGGTTAGGATGTGTGAGTGTGGGTGGGTAGATAGGAGATGTATGTGTTGATGAGTGGGAAAGGGATGTGTGGGTGTTAGTGATTGAGGGATAAGTACGTGTGTCTAGGGATGTGTGAGGGGATGAATGTATGGGTTGTGTGTGCGTGGATGGGAGGTGTGTGTTTATGAATGGGGAATGTGTTGGTGGGTGGGGATGTGTGTGAGGGATGTTTGTATGGGTGGGGAGATTGTGCGTGGGTGGGGATGTGTGTGTATATGGGTAGGGGTGTGTGGTTAAGGGATGTGTGGCTGGGGGAATGGGTGGATGGAGGATGTGTGTGTATATGGGTAGGGGTGTGTGGTTAAGGGATGTGTGGCTGGGGGAATGGGTGGATGGAGGATGTGTGGTTGGGTGGATGATGTGTGGTTGGGTAGAGGATGTGTGGGTGGGTGATTGTATATGAGTAAGGGTGTGTGGTTAAGGGATGTTGGTTGGGGGATGGGTGGGTAGAGGATGTGTGGGTGGGTAGAGGATATGTGGGTGGGTGAGTGTGTGCAGGTTAGGGGATGGTGGGGGATGTTTGCAGGTGTGGGCTCGGGATCTGTGAGTGGGCTGGGGGAGATGGGAGATTATGTGGGTGAGTGCGGAATTTGTGTGTGGGTAGGTGCGGAATATGTGATTTGATGGGGAGATGTGTGTGTGGCTGAGGTATATGTGTTTGGTTGAGTGGTTGGAGGTGTGTGGGTGGAGGAGGATATTGGATGAGTGATTGTTGGTGGGAAATGGGACGGGTAGAGGATATGTGAGTGGGTGGGGAGATGTGTGTAGGTGGGGGATGTGTGGGTTATTGAATGTATGTGTGCTTGGGGTGTGGGTGGATGGGATGTGTGGTGGGTGAGAGGTGTGTGTGGGCGGGGAGATGTGTAGGTGTAGGGATGTGGTGGATGGGTGGGGGAATGTATTGTATGTGTGTGTGGTTGGGTGGGGGAGTTGGAGTGAATGGGGGGTGTGTGGGTGGGTGGTGGATGTGTCTCATAACATAGTAATATGCATTGTTTATGTTTACAAAATTCACGTGACAATGTTTTTTTCCTATGCACTGTTGATGAAAGAAAGATGAGTGATTGGAAGGGCCGAATGTAAGACGGGCCTGCGTGCCCAATTTGTTACCCTTTGAAAATAAAGTCTGTTCGTTCGTTCGTTCTTCAATGTAAGATTTATAATAATCTGTGTTGCAAATGACAGGCTAGCACCTGGACATTTTGATATACGATAGTTTTTAAAATGTGTGTCAGGTCTTAGTCAGATATGACTGAGCTACCGTATAACAGTAGACGGAACTACCTGCTTTCTGTTAGCGCCGAACGTTGGGCGGTGCATACCAAACCCGACACCCCACATTGTGCCAACGGCTTCGGGTGGAAGAGCGCAATTGGGAGGGTACAAGCCTTACCCTGGTGCGAGGAAATGCAAGCTAAAGACAAAATGTCATGGCAGGGCAGACCAGGCCCTAAGCCTTGGTTGGCGGCTGGTCTAGGATCGAAGCTCCGACAGGCAAACAGATAGAGCATTGCTTTGCTGATCCGGCAGCTTCTGCAGCTTGTCTTGTTCCAGATGTAGGGGGTTACCTTTCCTCTGGAGTGAACTAGGCAGGCCGAGAGAGGGATCATGCTGCATGGGCAACACATGATCTCTATATTTTAGCCCAGGCTTTGTGCTATGGAGAGGCAATAACTCCATCCCTGGTCTTAACTGGTCTCGGAATCAAAGCGAGAGGCAACTGTTACGGGTTATAAGTCCTTGTCAGTTGTCGTAGACATGGGATGCCATGCGTTGCCTCTGACGGTGGGAGACACCTACGGGTGTCACTGATCAGCTACCGCCCGCCTCAAGTTGGGCAGCCCCAGGCCAATTGGGTGCTCATCTGCCACAGCCTGCCTGCTTCGATGGGTGCTTGGGGCTAGGACAAAATCTGAATTGCAGGCTGTAAAACCAATGCACCAGGTACAAATAAAAATAAAAATACACAAGAACAAGGGCGATCGGAGCGACTGCAACAACTATACACACTTCTGTGTATTGTTGGAAAAGTATTTGCCAGAATTGTTCTGCGCAGACTTCAAGTCCTAGGAGATCAAGTCTACCCCGAATCACAGTGTGGCTTTCGACAGAACCGGTCTACCATTGATATGATATTTTCATTGCGACAAATGCAAGAAAAATGCCGTGAACAGAATCAACCACTGTTTATTGCCTTCATTGACCACACAAAGGCATTTAATTTGGTCAGTCGTGAGGGTCTATTCAAGGCACTAAAGAAGATTGGCTGCCCACCAACTCTTCTGTCCATTGTGGAATCGTTCCACACAGACATGAAGGGTATAATCAAGTTTGATGGTGCAACTTCTGAAGAATTTGAAATCAAGAGTGGAGTTAAGCAAGGTTGTGTACTAGCTTCCACCCTCTTTGGAATATATTTTTCACTTCTACTGAAATATGCCTTTCGTGATCAGGATGGTGGTATATACATTCACTCACGCTCAGATGGCGGCCTCTGCAATGCTCAAAGATTGAAGGCCAAGACCAAAATTAGGAGGGTACTGATCAGAGAGTTGCTTTTTGCAGATGATGCTGCAGTTACGACCCACTCTGAGGAAGAATTGCAATGTCTACTATCTGCATTCTCCAATGCTTGTTCTAAATTTGGTTTAACAATTAGCAAAAAGAAGACACAGATTATGTCACAAGGTGCAAACAGGGGTACCATCAATCTTTATTGACGACGCCGAACTATAGATGGTAGACCATTTTACATATCTAGGATCAGTGGTAAATAGCAAATTATACCTAGATTAGGAAATGAACATCCGGATTGGTAAGGCAGCAACAACAATGAACAGGTTAAGAAAAAGAGTCTGGGAGAACAGGAAGCTTACTGCCAAAACAAAAGTCCTTGTCTATCAAGCCTGTGTCCTTAGTACTCTTCTTTATGGCAGTGAAACCTGGACAACTTACTCACACCAAGAGAAACATTTAAACAGCTTTCATATGCGGTGTCTGCGAAGAATTCTTGGTATTAAGTGGCAAGACAAAATCACAAATACTGAAGTATTGGAAAGATCAGGTTGTGTGACGGTTTATTCCATGCTCAGTCTTCGTAGACTTTGATGGATAGGACATCTTAGGAGGATGGATGATGGTAGAATACCAAAGGACATCTTTTTTGGTGAATTACAGATGGGTAAGAGATCTCAGGGTCGGCCTCTGCTACGATACAAAGATGTGTGTAAGCGGGACATGATTGATACAGGTATTGATAATGCACATTGGGAGCAAGTCGCCGCTGAACGTGTTGCATGGAGGGCAAACATTAGAAATGGAATAAAGACAAAGGAGAAAATTATTGCAGAAGTCACACACTGAGCGTTTGAGACATAAGATGGTGCATGATGGTGGAAATGACCACGTGTTCACATGCACCCACTGTGAACGGACATATACAGCGCAAATTGGCCTTGTCAGTCACATTCGCTACCGCCATAGGTAAAAGTTATTATGCCTATTTAATGCACAAACTATCGTCTGTCAAGACGGCAAGGTGCCAATGTAGTTTGTAAAATAGGGGTTTACCTCTCCATAGCACAAAGCCTGGGCTGAATTTAGAGACCACGTGTTGCCCATGCAGCATGATCAATCTCTCGGCCTGCCTAGTTTACTCCAGAGGAAAGGTAACAACAATACGACTGCCGGATCACCAAAGCAACACTCTTACTGTCCGCCAGTCGGAGCTTCCTTCTTAGACCAGTTACTGACCAAGGCTTAGAGTAACCTGTCTGCCCTGCCATGACCTTTCACCTTTAGGCTGCATTTCCTCACACTAGGTTATGGTTTACACCCTCAAATTTATATTCACCTGCCTGAAGCTGTCGGTACAATGTAGGGTGCTTGGTTTGGTGAGCACCACTCAACATTCAGCATAAACATACACCAGGCAGTACTGTCTTCTATGCTGTGAATAATGCGTGCGGGCACACACACACACACACACACACACCCACCCACACACACACACCCACCCACCCACACACACACACACACACATATATATATGGGTTTTGTTGTTTGTTGCAGGACCAGAAACATCTCAGGGTCCATTCTGGTGCATAATTCTCACAGAGACTTGAGGACATTCCGTAAAATGTCCTGCTACATCATGCAGGACGACGAGCTGTTGCCTCACCTGACCGTTGATGAAGCCATGATGTGCTCGGCGAACCTCAAGCTGGATGAGAAACTGTCGGCGATCGAGAAACAGGAGATGGTGAGTGCCAAGAGGCTCCTTTCCTTCCTCTTGCAACAAACACCTGGCTCAAATATGTGTGATGAAGAGAGTGCTTGGCTCAAACATGTATAGTGAAGAGAACACCTGGCTCAAACAACTATGAAGAAGAGGGCACTAGGGTCAACTGAGATGAGAAAATGTGGCTCAGAGATCTATGGTGAAGAGAACATCTGGCTTAAACATCTACTGTGACGAAAAAATGCGGTTCAGTGATCTATGATGAAGAGAACATCTGGCTCCAATATCTACTGTGACGAGAAAATGTCTCGTGGCTAATAGTGCCAGTTCTGTGTTGGTTGACGAGGCCCCTCATTCACTTGACGTGCCTTTTGTGTTTAGCTGTGTCATTTCTAACATCCAAATTAGTGACATTCAAACCGACTTAACTAAGAATTACCTTAAGCCCTTTTACATATGGGGTCACACTATAAATTTGTTAACTAAGAGAGAATTTATGTTACATTGTAAATGAGATAAGTAAGAATTAACTTGACATATGATGTGTGTGTAGTCACATTCTAAATGAGTAAGACAGAGCTAACGTGTGGAATCACATTGATAACATAATCCTGCTTGTGATTTTCAGGTTGATGAAATTCTGGACACACTCAGTCTGAATGAAGCTAAGAAAACCCGAGCCTCCAATCTGTCCGGCGGTCAGCGCAGAAGGCTGTCTATAGCCTTAGAGCTGGTCAATAACCCTCCCGTCATGTTTTTTGATGAACCGACCAGGTAATTTACCTATTTATTGATGTAGGTTTACATAGCCTATTTTTTATTTTTATTTTGAAGCTTGCTCACTTTTAACTCAAGCATAGTCCATACACACTACTGTCACCGTCCTAGATATCTAGGGGAATGAAACTCGGGCTCATACAGGCAACAAACTCCGTTCAGATACAATCTAACATCATTTATTTATATTATGTTACAGTAAGCTGGCGAAGAAGGTTTTCGCAGCCAGCAACCCTCAAGTTGCGTATCACAGGAGTTTACAATAAAGCAATAATACATGATTATTACAACAACTCTATCAGCTATCTAACGTATGCGTAAGACCCCTAAATACACTTGGGTTTTAAGCTATCAAGTCCCCCTTAAGGTAAGCCCTGTTGCTTCTTCGATGTCCAGTCCGTGTCTGCCTTTTTCACACGTGTCGCAATCCAACACGGGTGGTAACTCTCTCTGAGTTTCTCGTGGACCCCGCAATCGGCGGGCTCCATCGGTGTCCACGGGGCTGTGGACATGCTGACCGGTCCTTCGAGAAGGCTCTGGATTATTCGAGCCCTCGAGTGACTCAGTTCTTTCCCTTTAGCTGGAGTTCTATCCCTTCTCCACTCTCTATTATCTTTATGTTGATACCGCCCTTATGTGAGACTGTGACAGGAGTTTCCCCCCCCCCCTGCTTTGATGGGTTATATATGGTAATTAGTTTTGTACTAATTCTGTCACAGGATCACATAAAGTCGGTGTTTGTAGTTTGGTGGATAGTAACTTGGCAACCTATATATCTGCATCAACAACTCATGTATTCTCCCATACAGCACTTAAAGATGATTGCTGAAGAGGTCTCTCTCTTCTATGTTCTTAAACATGCTTATCTGACCGAAGTTCCGTGACGTTTCCAGTTGTTTTTGCAACCGCGCCCTTCTCAAGTATCCATATGATACCAAGATATAAAACTCTGTGTAAGAGAGTTTTAACAAGACAACTTGTCTTGGCTTATTTAAGTACACTTGCAAATCTTGTCCTGCCTGTGTATTTCGATACATTTTTACTTCTGTATGTTGTATATTGCTGAATATATAGTTATACTGTTGTTTTATCCCATCTGACTACGTATGTTCTTGTTGGCTTGTTAGTGTATTGACTGATATGTTGCTGTCTATAATAAACTGACTGTGTTTTAATTGTTAGTGTTCAGTTTTGAGTTTGTATAAAGTGTGTGCTCAATGTGTATATGTGATGTGTGGTTTACTTCCAAGCGTCACGAGTTGGAATATCCCTTGTCATGAATTACCCAATCTGTGTAACGCATGATCAGGGCATTCAAACAGTGGTGCTTAGATTTAGTGTATTTAATACTAAACATGTATCAACAATTGAGACAGGTAGTACATTTTTATATGAAAGACGCAGACAAATTAAAATAAATACGTTTTGCGTACAATTTGTTCGCTCAGTATATCGCTCTCTCATTTAATTCATTCGCTCTCTCATTCGTACATCTTTCATCCAAAATAGTATTTTGTTAAAATATACAAATAAAGTTGAGGTAAGTCTTACTGCCCTTAGAAAAACTGATTAGGCGATATGTTCCCTTTATGGCAGCAAGTACTTTTTGTACTTGTAATCAAAAAATGGTTTATAACTTAAATAGAAAAATTGTATTGGAAGAATATTTCACCTATGAGTGAAAAAGTCTGTAATATATTATGGTAGAAAATATACAAGTTACGTGTTGACATATTTTATATATATAATCAAATACAAGTGTAATACATATTAACTAATAGTAAATTAATTAACTCCAACGACGATGTGTGTGTTGTCCTCCTGTTGTTCGTGTGTTGTGCCACCAATGTTAACAGTTCGTATAGCTGTCTTTTGTATGTTGTAATAGACGTAGTTCTATTCCGGTAGTTTGCGAAGTTTCTTTGAAATAGCGAGTATGCAGAGTTCTTAATCTTTACACGATGACTTTCAGTTCATTGGTTGATGAAATAACTTCACAGATATTATATATCGCTCGGGTTGTTTTTAAAGCATTGCCAATTGCTAATATGGCTTAATACAATATAGGGTTTCTGAAAGTTTCATGTTCGTGAATGTTATAAGTAGATTATTCACTTAGGCGTTGATACTTCTGAATGACAGTTCTATAGTAAGTGTAGAGGTACACTGTTCTATGCAACAGACTAAAATATCACAGCTTATTATATGGCGACTAATTAATGTGCATAGTGTTAGTTTGCTGGTGTGTTAGTTTGCCGTGATAATAGGTCAACAATAATATTATCCGTACCCTTGATGTGGCGGATTTTAAAGTCGAAATCCTGAAGTAGAAGACACCATCTTGCTAATCGATGATTCTTTGGAACGCCTTGTTTAAGTACCAGCAGTGGCGAATTATCGGTCAAAACAACAAAATGGGAACCTAAGAGGAACTTAGATAAACGACGCATACAAAAAAGTAGACTTAATGCCTCTAACTCAACTGTGGAATACCGGATTTCTGCCTTTTTAAGCTTGCGGCTGACATAGAGTATTGAATTCTCATGCCTTGATACTCCTGCATCAGGCATCCTCCAATTGCGAAAGCACTCGAATCTGTGGTCAGAATAAAAGGTATATCTATGTTTGGTAATCTCAATACGGGTGGGTTAGAAAAAATTGATTTCAATGTGCGCATTACATCCTCTAAGCGGATACTCTTACAATTGCACATATTACATAATTGTATAGGTATCCATGTAAAAATAAGTCTGAATAATGTGAGAGTGAAAAGAAATTTACTATAGGCGTATATCAAAGTTATATGAAAAATTTTGCACCAACAGGAGTTAATGAACTGTAACATGGTTTTTGCTCTTTCAATTTGGCGCAAAGTTGATTGGTATATGAATGAGATTGTAAATATGATGAACAATTTGTTTGTTATCCGGATAGTGGTGAAAGATTCATTTTGAAAGGTAGGTAATGTTTGAAGTTGTGTTAACAGCAAAAGTAGGAAGAGTGTCAGTGATTTGTCTTTGTTCATTCTACTGCTTGATGAATGTGATTGTTTATTTTTGTTGGATGAGGTGTGTGTTTCAAAGAAATTGCATTTATCTGGTAAATTGGTGGATGATGAAATAAAAATGGTAATCTTTGTGCTGATGGATTTAGATCCGCATCGTTTGCTGGTTTTGTTCATGCAATAAAGCAGTTTGTTTGTATGCAATCGTTTCTGACTTTGCTTTTGTGTGAAGTCAATTGTTTGTATTTGTTTATTTGCATACTGTTTGCTTGCATGAATGTTGCATGATGATGATATTTCTGTATCTGTATAACTTTCTGCAGATTTATGTGTTGTTTCTGTGTTAGTTTTATGTGTCATTGATCGATGATAAATTTGCGATGAAAACATATGATGACACTCGTTTGCTAATAATGCTTCTTTGTCAATAGTAGTGTCCCTTGGATATCTTTGTATTTCTTGGTTATGTTTCTTGGAATTAATCAGGTAATCGTTTCTAGAGAAACAAATTGTTTCGACTCATAAAGTTGGAAATTATGAGTTCTCTCAGTTGTTGGTTTGGTAACCGCGGTTTTGTCTTCACGAGAAACTGTCTGTAATGTGAAGTTGTCTTCATTGTCTTGTGTAGTAGTGTCGTTAAGGCGTACTGTCGTTGCTGTGCTTTTGTCATTTATGTTTGTCAGATAATATGATTTCGGTTGAGAGAACTTTAAAGAAGTCGAGTCGGTTTGTAATGACTCATCAAGCTGTTTGTCATGATTAAGAAGAGTTGTTGCTATTGTGTCGTTGACTTTGTCGTTTCCGTTATTACGAGAATGTGTCGTTAAAGTAGAATTGTCATCGATGTTTTTGACAGTGTCGTTATTGTCCCCTGTTATCTCTATTTGGTTGTTTATGTGGGTTTTGTCAGTCATTTGTCTTGTCACTACATTGGCGTCTTCTGTCTGTTGTTGCACATTTACAGGTTCACAATTTTGCATTTCGGTTGCATCCTCAATTCGAGGTTTTATGCTGATGTTGTCTTTGAAAGATTTGACCGCCCCTGTGTTATGCACCTCTGTGAATTCGTTTGGAATTCCGCCATCGGTGGTCTTCCTTGTGGTTTTGGCAGTTTGAGACATGCAAATGTGTTCTTTAGTTCTGGAATCACTGTTTGCTTTTTGGATGCAGTTTTTCTGTTCCCATTCTCTGATTTCTTCTTCAGAGCAGGATCTTATGTCAGGAAGATTTCCAAGAATAATTTCAGCGCAAGGATCTTCTAATACTGTGCATAGCACTTGTCCTGACAGAAAAGGTGTCTGAATTTCGGCAAGTGCTAGGGGGTATCTTTCGATGGTGCCTGCGAATGTGCGACATGTTACGTATTTGTGTGTGTAGTCTTTGTCATTAATTAATGTTCTTTTAATTCCACAAAGAGTCGCTCCGCTATCTCGTATTAGTGTACATTGTTTGTTATTAACAAAACCTGTCGCAAATTTTAACTTGCCTGTTGATGTTAAGGCTGCGTTGGCCATTTCGTTAGACACTGGGATTGTGTGGCCGCATAACAAAGTGGTATCAAGCTGAAATTTTCTACAGGCGTTACATGTGTTATCCGTGATGGTGTTAATGATATCTACCGCATTACCTAACTCACCCGCACTTTCATTTTGGATGTCGCATTCGTTCTGTTGTTCAGTTTCTTCATCTGAAGATGTATCTATTAATGCGGCATTGGCCTGCTTCATCATCTTTTGCCCTTCACAACGTCCTGAAAAATGCCCATAACTCGCGCAAAAATAACATTTAACTGCTCCCTGATATGCGTTCCTTTTTTTTTTTTCCCACTATCATTTGGAGATGATGTGGATAATTCGGTGATTTGTCACACATCGCGTTCTGTTCGTGTGTCAGATGACAATACTGACACAGGACTGGTTTTGTGAACTTAGAGCGTTGTTTGAACCTATTTTCATTTGGTTTTGAATATTTGGTGTTTGTAACCGCTGCTGTTTCATTTTGGCTCATATTTAACTGAAAAATATCGCGATTAGCTGTAAAATATGCGCTCCCCTTATTTTCTACTTCCTGGATAGTTTTACAATCATTTTGCCTTAGAAATTTAGAAAAAGGGGTTGGTATTGTGCTAATAATTTTATCAATTATAATTAGCTCCTTTAGTTTATCATGGCTGTTATTTGTTTTTGCTGAGGTTATCCATTTTGTACAAATATCTTGGACTGTAGACACGTAGTCTATGAACGTTTGGTTAGGTGATGGGGCTAATTTTGAGAACTGTAGTTGATAGCCTGCTGTGTCTAGTGAAAAATGTTGGAGTATTCTTTGTTTCAAATAGTTGTAATCTTTCCTCATGTCTTGTGGAACTGTCTCTATCACTTTTAAGGGCTCTAATGCTAAATTTCTCATCAGAATAAATGCCCAATCGACTTTTGCAACGTTATGGTAAGTCATCAAACACTCGAAATTCTCTAAATATGCGCTTATTGAATCTCCTGAACAAAAGGGCTTGACTAAGCCTTTATATTTGTTGTATTTTTGTTCCTCTTCCTTACTTCTAATTTTGTTTACTGAAATTTCTAAGTTGGAGTCAATTTCCATTTGTTTCAATTTTATCTGTGTTTCTGCGTTTAATTGGGCTTGCTTGGTCGCAGCTTCGAGCTCCATTTGCATTTTCTTCTCTTGAGCCTGCAGTTGCATTTTCTTTTCTTCAGCTTCCTTTGCATCTTTTTCTCTTCTCTTTCCGCTTGCATCTTTTTCTCTTTAGCCTCCATTTGCATCTGCATCTTTTTCTCTTCTCTTTCCGCTTGCATCTTTTTCTCTTCTCTTTCTGCTTGCATCTTTTTCTCTTGAGCCTCCATTTGCATCTGCATCTTTTTCTCTTCTCTTTCCGTTGCTCTGTCTTCTCGTGCAATATTTTCTGAATGCGTCTTTTGTGCCCATTCTGAAAGTTTCTCGGCAGTATACCCTAATTTAATTCCTAAGTGGTATCAAGCTGAAATTTTCTATGGGGAATGAAACTCGGGCTCATACAGGCAACAAACTCCGTTCAGATACAATCTAACATCATTTATTTATATTATGTTACAGTAAGCTGGCGAAGAAAGGTTTTCGCAAGCCAGCAACCCTCAAGTTGCGTATCACAGGAGTTTACAATAAAGCAATAATACATGATTATTACAAGAACTCTATCAGCTATCTAACGTATGCGTAAGACCCCTAATACACTTGGGTTTTAAGCTATCAAGTCCCCCTTAAGGTAAGCCCTGTTGCTTCTTCGATGTCCAGTCCGTGTCTGCCTTTTTCACACGTGTCGCAATCCGACACGGGTGGTAACTCTCTCTGAGTTTCTCGTGGACCCCGCAATCGGCGGGCTCCATCGGTGTCCACGGGGCTGTGGACATGCTGACCGGTCCTTCGAGAAGGCTCTGGATTATTCGAGCCCTCGAGTGACTCAGTTCTTTCCCTTTAGCTGGAGTTCTATCCCTTCTCCACTCTCTATTATCTTTATGTTGATACCGCCCTCATGTGAGACTGTGACACTACGTCTAGTAGCACTGGACTGAATTCTGCATGTGAATTAGCATTCCCTATTACCAGTGTATTACTACAGAACGTTGACTTGCCAAGAAATCACAAACAGCCAACAAATGTTGGGATTGACTGTGACGTCCTGTAAAGGATATACAACTAACTTTAACTTTTATTACCAGTGTCCCTTGCCATCAGACGAACTCATTCCGACTTCTGAGGGCTTGTAATTTAAGTCCCCATGTCTAGGACGAGAAGTTAAAATTTTATTCTGTCATGTTGTTGGTTTGATAAGATACCGTTGTTACTGGTGACTTGTAGGTAATAAAACGTCTAGAGTATTCTGATGGCAGGTGTATTCACAGTGATGATTTCTGTCACTTTGCGTCACATACATGTTGCAGACTGATGCTCACAACAGAGTGAACAGAACGCACAGCGGCAGCTCAATATAAGTTTAATACACAATAGACCCCACACCAAGCCACCACAGCCAGCCATGCCATGCTCACACTCTGTGTCCTGATTCTGCTCACTGTCCATAATGACCGTCCTTTCAGTGGCTGTACTGATATGTTCGCTGGTGCTGTCATCAATAGTACCTGTTACAAACTCATGCTATGCCAATAGTGGAACATAATTGTTCTTAAATCATCAAAGTAAAGACTTGCAGTTCTCTGTTAACTGTTAGTAGTTGTCTGAACCTGCTTCACTCCTAATGTTGGAAACCTTCATTAATTGTGTCTGTTAACTGTTAGTAGTTGTCTGAACCTGCTTCAGTCCTAATGTTGGAAACCTTCATTAATTGTGTCTGTTAACTGTTAGTAGTTGTCTGAACCTGCTTCAGTCCTAATGTTGGAAACCTTCATTAATTGTGTCTGTTAACTGTTAGTAGTTGTCTGAACCTGCTTCAGTCCTAATGTTGGAAACCTTCATTAATTGTGTCTGTTAACTGTTAGTAGTTGTCTGAACCTGCTTCAGTCCTAATGTTGGAAACCTTCATTAATTGTGTCTGTTAACTGTTAGTAGTTGTCTGAACCTGCTTCAGTCCTAATGTTGGAAACCTTCATTAATTGTGTCTGTTAACTGTTAGTAGTTGTCTGAACCTGCTTCAGTCCTAATGTTGGAAACCTTCATTAATTGTGTCTGTTAACTGTTAGTAGTTGTCTGAACCTGCTTCAGTCCTAATGTTGGAAACCTTCATTAATTGTGTCTGTTAACTGTTAGTAGTTGTCTGAACCTGCTTCAGTCCTAATGTTGGAAACCTTCATTAATTGTGTCTGTTAACTGTTAGTAGTTGTCTGAACCTGCTTCAGTCCTAATGTTGGAAACCTTCATTAATTGTGTCTGTTAACTGTTAGTAGTTGTCTGAACCTGCTTCAGTCCTAATGTTGGAAACCTTCATTAATTGTGTCTGTTAACTGTTAGTAGTTGTCTGAACCTGCTTCAGTCCTAATGTTGGAAACCTTCATTAATTGTGTCTGTTAACTGTTAGTAGTTGTCTGAACCTGCTTCAGTCCTAATGTTGGAAACCTTCATTAATTGTGTCTGTTAACTGTTAGTAGTTGTCTGAACCTGCTTCAGTCCTAATGTTGGAAACCTTCATTAATTGTGTCTGTTAACTGTTAGTAGTTGTCTGAACCTGCTTCAGTCCTAATGTTGGAAACCTTCATTAATTGTGTCTGTTAACTGTTAGTAGTTGTCTGAACCTGCTTCAGTCCTAATGTTGGAAACCTTCATTAATTGTGTCTGTTAACTGTTAGTAGTTGTCTGAACCTGCTTCAGTCCTAATGTTGGAAACCTTCATTAATTGTGTCTGTTAACTGTTAGTAGTTGTCTGAACCTGCTTCAGTCCTAATGTTGGAAACCTTCATTAATTGTGTCTGTTAACTGTTAGTAGTTGTCTGAACCTGCTTCAGTCCTAATGTTGGAAACCTTCATTAATTGTGTCTGTTAACTGTTAGTAGTTGTCTGAACCTGCTTCAGTCCTAATGTTGGAAACCTTCATTAATTGTGTCTGTTAACTGTTAGTAGTTGTCTGAACCTGCTTCAGTCCTAATGTTGGAAACCTTCATTAATTGTGTATATGGCTTGTATAGAATTCTTGACAGGTGTTTAGGTGTTCTGTAAGCTTTCCACGTCCCGAATGACCAGTCTCCCGAGCCTTTCCATTCGGGTCGCTTGTGGTGACCCCTTTATTTTCTCATGAACCGGTTAGCTTCTTGAATGTTATTAAATCTGTCTTTGTTTCATCGCTTAACTCTTACTGTTTCTGTCTTGTGGGTTGTAGAGAATGATTATCATTCTAGTGATCTCCCAACCTATGTCTGTCTTAACCCATTTCTGTCCATGACATAATCCAACTGTCATGTGTAGGGATTTAACCCCTTACTTCAGCATCAGCACACAGGATGTTTAACAACACACGTTCTTATCCATTTGGTTTCTCAGTTCTCACTTCTCAGTTTTATTTTCATTTCCCATACACACAGCGTTGAGTTACACATGTGTCTAGCCCATAACAAGGCACAGATTAACTTTTATATACATGTTTCATGTAGAGTTTTTCATGTAGTTGTATCAGTGCGTTTTGTTTGTTTGTGTTTTGTTTGTTTGTGTGCTGATTAAGTGATTGTGTTCTAGTATAGCTTACCACTTCTACCTCTTGTTTGTTAGTGATTCATTCATTGTAATAAATTGTGGCGTGGGACAAACTGAACTAAAAAAATTAGATTCCATGCATCTTTCCCACTTTAACATACGCCTGTGAGACGTGGACACTTACTAAACAAGCTGAACAGTGCATAAATGCCTTTGAATATACATGTTAAAGGCGGGTTATAAGAATATCTTAGGTACAGAAAAGAAAAAATGCATCCATACAACAAGAGCTGAATATTGAAGAAGGTTGGCTACTAAAGTCAATAAAACAAAGAAAATTTAAATAGTTTGGTCACTTGAAACGTCATGAAAGTTTGGAGAGAAAAATAATGGAGGAGTATAAGCATGGGAAGAGATTAAGAGGAAGGCCAAAGAGAAGATGGGTGCAGGATGTGGCAGATGATCTCTAGATGGGTGAAGCGGATGCGAGGCATCTTTCTTATGACTGAGAAGATTTTCGGAATGTTGTTATGGGAGCAAGGTTTTGCAAAGGACATGCTACTGAGTGAATGAATGACACTAGTGAATTGGACAGTGTCTGTCTGCTGAAACTGACTTGTCTATGTAACTATATCTGCTAGTGGTTTGGACAGTGTCTCGTGTTTCCAGTGTGTCTCACTGCTGAAGAAGTTAGCTGAAGGTGGCAGGACCATCATCTGTACCATACATCAGCCCAGTGCTAAACTGTTTGAGATGTTCGACCACGTAAGTCGTTGTTACTTTGTTGTATGACTTGATCTTTTGTTGTATGAGTTATTGTGTTGCATGAAACCAGCTGGCCTTATGTTTGATGTGTTTGAAAACAAGGAGATGTAAGATTAGAAGAAGATGATGAATAAGATGAAGATGTAGTGGAGGAGGAAGAAGTGATGGAAGAGGTGAGGGAAGGAGTGGATGAAGAGATGAGAAAAAAGGTAGAAGTGAGGGAAGAGGAAGAAGTGTGGGAAGAGGAAGAGGTGAGGGAAGAGGAAGAGGTGTGGGAAGAGGAAGAGGTGAGGTAAGAGGAAGAGGTGAGGGAAGGAGTGTATGAAGAGATGAGGTAAAAAGTAGAAGTGAGGGAAGAGGAAGAAGTGTGGAAAGAGGAAGAGGTGAGGGAACGAACGAATGAACGAACGAACAAACTTTATTTTCAAAGGGTTAAGAATTGGGCATGCAGACCCGTCTAACATTCTGCCATTCTATCACTCTCTTTCATACATTATTTCATTCACACATCATTCAAGGCTAACAAAGAACAGCAACAATATAAAAGATATGCATTATAAAGGCATGGGCAAAATGCAAACATCAAAACTACACGACACAGTAATACTAGATAATGGTCTGACACTTGTTATTAGCCATTTGGAATATACTGGCCTACAAAAAGGGGATGGGCTGTTATACTAGGGTTTTGTTATTATTATTATTATCTCAATTATTAAGGGGGAAGGTAATCCGTATTGAGATAGTGTTCGAATAATTTGCGATTATATGAATAGGGATTGGTGATGTCTTTGATTTCTTGTGGAAGATTGTTCCACAGCTGAGCTGCAGAGTACGTTAAGCTTGTTTTGTATAAGTCCATCCTAGGCTTCGGAATGTGTAGTATATTTAAACGTTTACTGTGTCTAGCATTATATTTAAACAATGGCCAAAGGTAATTTGGGGAATTCCGATGCAGGATTTTGTGAATTAGTTTAGCTTTATTGAAAAGCAGGTGTTTGCGGAATGGTAGTAACTGAAGGCGTTTATACAGGCTAGGATTGTCAGGTAAATGTTTGCTATAAATTAGACTCATGGCCCGTTTCTGGAGTGAGTAAAGTCGCTTGGTGTTTGAATTAGAACAACCGTCCCAGATTGTAGAGCAGTAGTCAAAGTGTGTCTGTATATGAGAAGTATAGAATAGCTTCCTTGTGTCCTCATCAAGGAAGTTTTTAATCTTGGCGAGTTGGTAGACTTTTTTCGCTGTTTGTTTAATAAGCGCTTGAACGTGGGAATTAAAGGTTAGGTTTCTATCAATGATTAGGCCTAATGTTTTGTGCTCAATTACACTTTCTACTGGCATGTTATCGATGTGAAGTTGAAGTGATGTGTGTGAGCTTAGAGTTTGAAGTCTTTGTCTAGTTGTTAATAACATTGCTTTATGAGGGAAGAAGAAGAAGGTGGGAAGAGGAAGAGGTGAGGGAAGGAGTGGAGGAAGAATGAATGAACGAACAAACAAACAAAAATCTAGGTAGAGGTGAGGTAAGAGGAAGAGGTGAGCGAATAGGAAGAGGTGAGGGAAGAGGTAGAGGAAGAAGAAGAATAGGTGTAGGACGAGAAAGAGTGGATGTAGATGTGGAAGAAGAGGAATAAAATTAGGTGGAGAAATAAGTAGAGTTGGAAGAAGAGGGAGAGGTGAGGGAAGATGTAGTGGAAGATATGGAAGAAGAGGACTAGGATGAGGTGAAGGAAGAGCTACAGGAAGAGGATGTCATGGAGGATGTGGTGGAAGAGAAAGAGGAGCTATAAGAGGGAAGAAGAAGCAGCAGCAACAGCAGCAGCAACAGCCGCAGAAACACCAGCAGCATGAAGATGACTTAGATGCTAAAGAAAATGAAAATGAAAAACAAATAGTTTGAAGTATAAGAGGGGGAAAAAAGCAGATTTGAAGGAAGAGGAAGAAGAGGAGCAAGAAGACGAGTTTATCAACCCATTATTCATCATCATCATATATCATGCCAATAAGCGTGGGTGATCATGTTTCGCCATCACACACAATCACCAGAGTCGTGGATCAGCTCTATGTTCTTGTCTCTACCATGCCACGTGGCCAAACCATCTAGATATGTTGATGGTCTGGAGTCACCTGCAGCACATGACTACCCCTGCCGGATGAGGCTGCTCCTACCTATTTTTCCAGTTTCTCTGATTCTCTATTGCACGAAACATAACTATCTTGGCATCTGTAAAGAAGGTGGTTTGCCATTGCTTTCCTCCTTAGCAGTTACCATACTGGTCAATGACCATAGCCATTGTCTCCAAACAGAGATCACCTGCCTACCTTTGTGAAATTGGAGACCATAACCTACAATTATCTTCGGCTGCTATTCTTCTTCTTCTTCTTCTGCGTTCATCCAGAGTTTTTTTTTTTTTTCGGACGTGATTGCATTGTGCCTGTTTACAGCAGAGCTGCGTTCTTGCGCCGTTAGGCCGACACATCCGACTTCTGCGGGCATTTGTTGACCAGGTTAACCTTCCTGGGGCTGCTATTCAATTTCATCCACCACCTGCACCCATAGTTTCACATAACCCTGATCAGGTATGTATTTCACCTTGCTCAAGGTTGTCCCATAATCTAGCAGCACACCCTTATTACATGACCCCTGTAATGTAACCATATTACCTATTGATCATCTCAACCACCACATTACCAATTGATCATCTCAACCACCATATTACCTATTGATCATCTCAACCACCATATTACCTATTGATCATCTCAACCACCATATTACCTATTGATCATCTCAACCACCATATTACCTATTGATCATCTCAACCACCATATTACCTATTGATCATCTCAACCACCATATTACCTATTGATCATCTCAACCACCATATTACCTATTGATCATCTCAACCACCATATTACCTATTGATCATCTCAACCACCATATTACCTATTGATCATCTCAACCACCATATTACCTATTGATCATCTCAACCACCATATTACCTATTGATCATCTCAACCACCATATTACCTATTGATCATCTCAACCACCATATTACCTATTGATCATCTCAACCACCATATTACCTATTGATCATCTCAACCACCATATTACCTATTGATCATCTCAACCACCATATTACCTATTGATCATCTCAACCACCATATTACCTATTGATCATCTCAACCACCATATTACCTATTGATCATCCCAACCACCATATTACCAATTGATCATCTCAACCACCATATTACCAATTGATCATCTCAACCACCATATTACCAATTGATCATCTCAACCACCACATTACTAATTGATCATCTCAACCACCACATTACCAATTGATCATCTCAACCACCACATTACCAATTGATCATCTCAACCACCACATTACTAATTGATCATCTCAACCACCACATTACCTATTGATCATCTCAACCACCACATTACCAATTGATTATCTCAACCACCACATTACCAATTGATTATCTCAACCACCATGTTGCTACTTCCAGCTATATCTGCTGGTAGAGGGTCAATGTATCTACCGCGGGAATATCGGAGCATTGCTGCCCTACTTCGGCAAGCAAGGCCTGGTGTGTCCCAACTACCACAACCCAGCTGATTATGGTGAGTAAAGTGTTTCTCATTTCTAAAATAAGTCACGAGACTGAGCAGGAATTATGTGAGATATCATCATTATGTGCCTTTGTCAAGAGGCATGTGTGTTCATGCCTTCACACAGATCTGGGGTTTTTGGAGTTATGGATTAATCACGAGATGAAGTCAATAAGTAAGTCACAAATGACTGTAGAACAATAACTAATATGATAATAACTTGAAACCAGTTTATTTTTATAAATACATTGTCCCTTAATTTCTAAACATAATTTCCACCAAAATAGATGCATTTATCCATCGTTTTATCAGTCCTCCCAAACCGGCTGCATAGAACTGCGTGCTCTGTTTTCTAAACCACGTTTTCACTTTACATTCAACTTCGGCGTCATCCGTGAAATGTCTCCC
Source organism: Cepaea hortensis (assembly GCA_963921405.1). Lineage (NCBI taxonomy): Eukaryota > Metazoa > Mollusca > Gastropoda > Stylommatophora > Helicidae > Cepaea > Cepaea hortensis. The sequence goes on along the minus strand of OY992876.1, from coordinate 516,136,025 downwards.
GCCAAGGAGGGTTTTCAGTGGATCAAAATGGTGGAAATCGCTAGGGGCTAAGTCGGGGCTGTTAGGTGAATGTTCCAGAACTTCCCACCTTAGTTGGTTAATTTTCTCCTGAGTTAATCAAGCCGTATGTGGTCTGGCATTGTCATGAAGAAGCAACACTCCTCTAGTCAGCAGTCCTGGATGTTTTCTTCGAATTGCATCATGAAGCATCGATAGAACTTCACAGTACGATTCAGAATTCACATTGCCACCTTTCTTCTTGAAATTGGTTAAAAGCGCTCCTTGAGAATCCCAGAACACCGTCAGCATAACCTTCCCTGCTGATGGCATAACCTTGAATTTTTGGACACAAGGCGAAGAAGGATGTTTCCATTGCATTGAAGCATGCTTTGATTTGGGCTGGTAGTGATGCACCCATGATTCGTCCCCGGTAACAATCCTGTTCAGCATGTCTTCTCCTTCATCTTCATATCAACAGAGATGATGCAAGGACAGGCCAAATCGGTTCATTTTGTGTTCCTCTTTCAATTGTCTGGGCACCCACCTTAAGCACACTTTCTTAAATTTCAATCGATCGTGCATTATGCTGTATGCTGAACCATGTGAGCACTCTATTGCAGATGCTACAGAGTCTATCGTTACTCACCTGTCACCGCTAATCATCTCCTCAATCTTGGAATGGATACAAACATATTTGCAAATGTTTAGAGGCTTCAGAGATGTGGTTTCTGAAACATTTTGTTGTGAAAACCTTGGACTGCCAGTGCAACTAACATGTGACTGGAAAATTATAAAGACTGTTGAATATCATTTACATATATAAGTAGACAAACAGTGATTTTTGGTCTTGTAATGAGAATGTCTGTGGCTAAGGGCTTGCGAACGCGATTTGTGAGCCCGTATACCCGGGTTCGAAACACAGCGGTGCTGGTTTTTCCGAAAAAGGTATAGGAGCCGGTCGTTCAGAAATCAATGGCAAACTTCTGAACGTAAAATTTGCCCAGGAATCACGAACAGCGAAAATGCTGGGGTTGACTGCTACGTCCTGTGAAGGACATGCAACTTAATTTTTTTTTTTAATGAGAATGTATCAATGTATTGACACTCAATGCATCGAGAAGAGAGAAAATCAGAAATAAAGAAATCAGGACTAAAGTGGCGGTTATAGCAGTGCTAGATTTAATCAGAAAACAGAAAGTTAAATGGTTTGGTTATACAACTAGGTTACCAACTAAGAAAACACCACAACAAGCGATGATTTACAGACCAAATAGAAGCAGCAGCAGAAGCAGCAGAGGAAGAAGAAGAAGAAGAAGAAGAAGAAGAAGAAGAAGAAGAAGAAGAAGAAGAAGAAGAAGCGGCCAACCATGTAAACAATGGACAGAAGGAATAACAGAGTCCATGGGAACCTCGATATATGAAGCCCATAAACAGGCACATTCCAGATGTTTATGCTTCACCTTTCCACCGAAAATACAAGAGGAACAAGATGAGATGAATGAGAAGAGAAACACTGAACAAAAATTGTGACGTAAAGCTCAGTGCTAAAATAAACAGGGGAAGACCAAAAGAAATAATGGTGAGCAGAGTAAGAAAGTGGCATAGAGGAATGTCATTAACAGAATTGATTCAGAACATCAGGAACCGAGATCTGTGGAGATACAGGAAGGCCAACACCAGCTGGCAGGGAACATGATGATGATGGTATCAATAGATGATCAGGTTTCATTCTCACAAGGTGTGTAAGCCATTTTATTTTTCTCTCTCCACAAAATAGATTCATTAAAAGTATGCCAATGTCATATCCAGTTTAAGGAAAATTTAAAACATTGGACTCCAATGATGGTACGCCATCCCTGATTTATTGCTAGTAGACAGCATCATCATCATCATCATCATCATCATCATCATCATCATCATGTTCCATGCCTATATTTACAGTTTTCATTTTGTCAATGATCCCAGTATGTTAATTGTTTTAATCATATTCATGTTGCCAATGTGTTTACTGTTTATGTTTGTCAAACAGAGAAATTATACAAAGGTGATTCACATTAAAACCGTAAAAATGTTATAGAAATAAAATAGCCATGCCATTGTCTGGTAACCTGTCAATATTGTTGTTAAGGATGTAAAGAAAGTTAAGCATGTGACATCACAGTGCAGACAAACACAGTGATGTCATAATGTCAGGTTAAAGATGTCCACTCCAGTTTTGTCATGCATCAAATTTCAAATGAAAACCTTAAATGTCATTTTTGTGTGTAAATATATTCTGAAAAACCTTGTGAGGTTTTAATTTGAATTGTTTGATATGTTGTGAGAGAAAACAAATAACTTTAATAACAAATTGACAACTAGGAAACCTGATGAGAAAAGAGCAAGGGGAAGGCAGACACATAGCTGGACAGATGGAATTGCTGGGACAAGAACACAGACCTGAACCACAATACGGGTGATCATGTGACATGGTAGACTGTGACCGCGCATGGCTATTGGCATGGCACATGAGCATGACGAATATCTACTGTGCTATTAACAGCTGCAAGCGATTTGGCAGCAGACTGCCTTATGTTGTTTTTTTTTTTTAGGAAATGGTATGGATGCCGGTCATTCATTGCAAACTACTGAACGTAAACTTGCCCAGGAATCATGAACAGCCAAACAAGTTCTGGGGTTGACTCTACATATTGTAACGGATATGCAACAACTTTAAAAAAAATTAAAAATTATGTTAGTGTTCACAATCTCCGGCTGTTTATACTTCACATCAACACCACAAGGTACAAGAGGAACAAGATGAGATGAGATGAGATGAGATGAGATGAGATGAGATGAGATGAAAGTGTTTGCAATATTTTACTGCCTTCATATTTCACTATGATGATGATGAATATTTACTGTGTTATTATGTGAGTTCCTCCATTATTTTACTGCCTTCACAATATTTCACCATGATGACACTTTATGATGATGACTATGTTTCAGTGATGGAAGTGGCAGCAGGAGAGTATGGAGAGGACAAAATTCCATTCCTTATCCAAGCTCTTAACGATGGAAAATGTGACCCGTTTCAGGTGGGTTATGATTTATCATGACCCTGACACTATTATTCTGTGATTAGTCAGATCTGAGTTGTTGGGATGTCAGGTATTAGTCAGATCTGAGTTGTTGGGATGTCAGGTCTTAGTCAGATCTTAGTTGTTGGGATGTCAGGTCTTAGTTGTTGGGATGTCAGGTATTAGTCAGATCTTAGTTGTTGGGATGTCAGGTCTTACTCAGATCTTAGTTGTTGGGATGTCAGGTCTTAGACAGATCTTAGTTGTTGGGATGTCAGGTCTTAGTCAGATCTTAGTTGTTGGGATGTCAGGTATTAGTCAGATCTTAGTTGCTGGGATGTCAGGTCTTAGTTGCTGGGATGTCAGGTCTTAGTCAGATCTGAGTTGTTGGGATGTCAGGTATTAGTCAGATCTTAGTTGTTGGGATGTCAGGTCTTAGTTGTTGGGATGTCAGGTATTAGTCAGATCTTAGTTGTTGGGATGTCAGGTCTTAGTCAGATCTTAGTTGTTGGGATGTCAGGTATTAGTCAGATCTTAGTTGCTGGGATGTCAGGTCTTAGTTGCTGGGATGTCAGGTATTAGTCAGATCTGAGTTGTTGGGATGTCAGGTCTTAGTCAGATCTTAGTTGTTGGGATGTCAGGTCTTAGTCAGATCTTAGTTGTTGGGATGTCAGGTATTAGTCAGATCTTAGTTGCTGGGATGTCAGGTCTTAGTTGCTGGGATGTCAGGTCTTAGTCAGATCTGAGTTGTTGGGATGTCAGGTCTTAGTTGTTGGGATGTCAGGTCTTAGTTGTTGGGATGTCAGGTATTAGTCAGATCTTAGTTGTTGGGATGTCAGGTCTTAGTCAGATCTTAGTTGTTGGGATGTCAGGTCTTAGACAGATCTTAGTTGTTGGGATGTCAGGTCTTAGTCAGATCTTAGTTGTTGGGATGTCAGGTATTAGTCAGATCTTAGTTGCTGGGATGTCAGGTCTTAGTTGCTGGGATGTCAGGTCTTAGTCAGATCTTAGTTGTTGGGATGTCAGGTATTAGTCAGATCTTAGTTGTTGGGATGTCAGGTATTAGTCAGATCTGAGTTGTTGGGATGTCAGGTATTAGTCAGATCTTAGTTGTTGGGATGTCAGGTATTAGTCAGATCTTAGTTGCTGGGATGTCAGGTATTAGTCAGATCTGAGTTGTTGGGGTGTCAGGTATTAGTCAGATCTTAGTTGTTGGGATATCAGGTATTAGTCAGATCTTAGTTGTTGGGATGTCAGATATTAGTCAGATCTTATTTGTCGGGATGTCAGGTATTAGTCAGATCTTAGTTGTTGGGATGTCAGGTATTAGTCAGATCTTAGTTGTTGGGATGTCAGGTATTAGTCAGATCTTATTTGTCGGGATGTCAGGTATTAGTCAGATATGACTGAGCTTCCTTATGACAGTAGATGCCACTACCTTCTTTCTGTTAGTGCCAAATGTTGGGTAGTGCTCACCAAACCTGACACCCCAAATTGTGCCAACGTATTCGGGCAGAAGAGTGCAAATGGTAGGATACAAGCCTTATCCTGGTGTGAGGAAATGCAACCTAAAGACTAAATGTCATGGCAGGGCATACCAGACCTTATGCCTTGGTCGACAACTGGTCTAGGATTGAAGCTCCGATAGTTAAAACATTGCTTAGCTGATCTGGCAGCTTCTGCAGCTGGTCTTATTCCAGATGTATTGGTGTTACCTTTCCTCTGGAGCAAACTAGGTAAACCGATAGAGGAAATGTGCTGCATGGGCAACACACTGTCTCTATAATTCAGCCCAGGCTTTGAGCTATGGAAAGGTCATTGTGCTTTTTTTTGGGGAAACACAATGTAACAAACTTTTGTCTGTCAAGATGGCCAGGTGCCAGTAGAAATAGTAGTAAGTATTATTCTATAGCTGTGTTCTATATTCAACATTACTGTATTCATGTTTCAACTGTATAGTTAGTATTATTCTATAGCTGTGTTCTATATGCAACATTATTGTATTCATGTTTCGACTGTATAGTTAGTATTATTCTATAGCTGTGTTCTATATTCAACATTGCTGTATTCATGTTTCAACTGTATAGTTAGTATTATTCTATAGCTGTGTTCTATATTCAACATTACTGTATTCATGTTTCAACTGTATAGTTAGTATTATTCTATAGCTGTGTTCTATATGCAACATTATTGTATTCATGTTTCGACTGTATAGTCATAGTTTTGTCATCTGGCTTTGACTTCTGTAGATTAGCTTGCATATCCACTTGAATGTCTATTTGGATATTAATATGTGTATCAATTTGCATCTACATCTATATTAACATGTATATCAACTTTGGTATTTACATATGAATTAATTTGTACATCAATTTCTATATCTATATCTAGATTAATTTGTACACAATCTTGTATATCTACATCCAGATTAATTTGTACATAAACTTGTATATCTTTATCTACATTAACTTGCATAGAAACGTGTATATCTACATCCAGATTAATGTGTCCATAGACTTGCCTATCTTTATCTAGATTAACTTGCATAGAAACTTTTATATCTACATCCAGACTAATTTGTACATAACCTTGTACATCTACACCCAGACTAATTTGTAAATAAACTTTTATATCTACATCCAGACTAATTTATACATAAACTTGTATATCTTTATCTAGATTAATTTGCATATAAACGTGTATATCTACATACAGATTAATTTGTATATAAACTTGTATATCTTTATCTAGATTAATTTGCATAGAAATGTGTATATCTACATACAGATTAATTTGTACATAAACTTGTATATTTACATCCAGACTAATTTGTATAACAATGTCTGTATCTACATCTATATTAACTGTGAATATGTAAGTCTACATTGTGACCTATATTACATTGAGTCTATATACACTTCTATATCAACATCTACATTAACTAGTGTATCTACTTCTGTATCTACTTTTAGATTGACTTGCATATCATCTTCTATTTCTGCCTAAAGATTAACCTTTTGTAATCTTCTGTATCTCTGTCTAGATTAACTTGTAACAAAGCTTCTAAACTGGCATATACATTAATATATATCAACTTATATATCTACATCTACATTCACTTATATATCAATTTGTATATCTAAGAGTTAGTTGCATATCCTTTACAGGACCTCACAGTCAACACGAGCAATTTGTGCTGTTGTGAATTCTTGGCAGGTTTACATTAAGTAGTTTGCCATTGCTTTCTGAATGACCAGCACCCATACCATTTCATAAAAAGCTAATGCAAGGTGGTCTGCTGCCAAATCTCCTGCAGCTGTGTTTCGAACGCTGGTATGCAAGATTACGAACTGCATCCGTAACTCCTTTGCCGCGGAGCCGGCATTTCACATACTAATTCATATAAATATTCACATATTAATTTACATAAGTATTCACATACTAATTCATACAAGTATTCACATACTGATTCACACAAGTATTCACATACTAATTCACATAAGTATTCAGATACTAATTCACATAATTTTCAAATATTCTTAGGCAGAGTTCCAATCCCACAGATGCACAGAAGATTCTCACAAAGCCCCTGCACCCCTTGCCAGTGAAAATGGGGCATCTGCCTTGTCTGTGACCCAGTCCAGCAGAATGGTTGATCTCAGCAACCTGGGTGACACCACATGCGATGACATCCAGAATGGCAATGGTAACAATAACAATGGGCGTGCTTATTCATCTACTTCACAAGTGACAAATGGATATCACTACCAGAATGATAATAATGATGAGGTGAGAATGATCATCGAACTGCACTCATTTATCATCATCACGTGCTCCTGCCAGCTGGTGGCTCTCCACAGATCTCAGTCATTGATCTTCTGGTTCAGCCCTAATCATATTAAATAAGAGAAGCAACGGCTGCAGCAGGATATCTTCTTCTGTTCATCCGGAGTGTTTTTTTCGGACGTGATTGCGTTGTGCCTGTTTACAGCAGAGCTGCGTTCTTGCGCCATTAGGCCGACACATCCGACTTCTGCGGGCATTTGTTGACCGGGTTAACCTTCCTGGGAAGCAGGATATAACAATAGGAAATACAGACACTTAGGTATGTGTAGCTCCTGCGGAAAGATGAGACATACTAAACAAGGACACAGTGTACAAACCTGACAATGAACTCCATAAATGAACATAAATGACAGAGCAAAACTCCCCCCCCCCCCCCCCAAATGAGACTATACAAAAAATATATAACAATAAAATAATAATAGAAAAATAAGTATTATAGGACACAACAAATGATGTTTCCATTATATTAATCTTCATCAGGGACAGGACAGCGGAAACAGATCTGAAGAAAAAAACATAAAATTATAAAATAATATTAAAATACAACTCCTTCATTGTCAAGAAGGCACAACAGTTGTGTTCAGTTCGGTTTTGAAAGGTGCTCTTTTTCTACGAAGGTTGAGTCCAATTCAGCTGTAAAATTGAGAAGTAAGAAATGTGTGGCCAAAGGTGCGAAAACATTCAGATGTGAATATATAGAGGGAAGTCAGCAGAGTTCTACAGCTGCATTCACAATGGTATTGATTCTTGCTGGATAGATGCATCCCAGGGAGTTGATTAACTGGCTTTCAGTTGAAAACCTAATGAAGTTGTTAGAAAAGCTGATGATATTCATCCATGCTACTGCCTCAGTCCATCCAGCATCATTTCTCTCTATAGGAGGTCAACGTGGCTGGATGGATAAGAATTCATGTTCTTAAACATCTGGTGTGCTGATGCCAAGTTCAGCGATTCAACCCCTACACCGGACAGTTGGACAACAATGTTGACTTCTCATCCCTGACATGGGAACATAAATGACAAGTACCACTGAAGTTGGAGTTTGTTTGAGAGATGGCGAAGGATACTGGTAATATGGAAAGCTAATACACCCGCAAGAATAAGTCCATTGCTACTAGTAGTGGTGTGTATGATATACGCTTGAGATCAAAGTGAGGAAGCAAAAATCAAAAGACATTTCTCTCAATTTGCCTCTGCTGCTTGTCCCATTGATTTTTCAAGTTATCTTGTTGTTTTCCATTGCCTCTCTTGTCATTTAATGGCCAAAGAATGTTGTTTGTCACTTTTGTATAACTGCATATAATGTTGTTCTTTCATTCACCTGTTTCAGGCAATCATTGTTGGTAAATCTAGAACATATCCATTGCTCTTACAATAAAAATTATCTTTAGCGTTTAGTGCTTGCTGTTCTTTTACAGAATGAGCATTTCTGTTTACAAAAAATACAATGTGTTTAAACCGGCTATTGGCGAAGGGATTTCAAATGCAATTTGTAATCCAGCATACCATGTTTGATACACAGCGGTAGGTGATTTGGAAGCAGACTACCTTGCGTTGGTTTTAATACAAACGTATGAGTGCCGGTTGTTCAGACAGCAATGGCAAACTACTGAACATAAATAAGCAATCAGAAACAGTAAAAGAAAGCTGGGTTTGACCATGTCCTGTCAAGGATGTGCAACTAACTTTTTTAAAACTCTGTAAAGTTGTAAATATGAAATGTGTTTAACTAGGTAAAGCTGTAAATATGAAATGTGTTTAAATAGGTAAAGCTGTAAATATGAAATAGGTTTAACTAGGTAAAACTAAATATGAAATGTTGGGAGTCTCTGTGGCGAAGTGGTTAAGCCGTTTGACTCGTGCTCCGAAGGTCGTAGGTTCGATTCCGGGCCGCGTCCTTCGGTTTACGAGTTAAATGTTTCGAAGACTCCTGTGGGTCGTCGCTTAAAGCTACGGAGTTCGTGCTTTGTGCGACGCTTTTCGTGCTGCGGAAAGAGACCGAGCCATATGGGATAAAACCCGGTGCAATGAAGTCGAACCTGTCGACTTTTAAGCGACTTTTTAAAATATGAAATGTGTTTAACTAGGTAAAGCTGTAACTATGAAATGTGTTTAACTAGGTAAAGCTGTAAATATGAAATAGGTTTAACTAGGTAAAACTAAATATGAAATGTGTTTAACTAGGTAAAGTTGTAACTATGAAATGTGTTTAACTAGGTAAAACTGTAAATATGAAATAGGTTTAACTAGGTAAAACTAAATATGAAATGTGTTTAACTAGGTAAAGCTGTAAATATGAAATGTGTCTAACTAGGTAAAGCTGTAAATATGAAATGTGTTTAACTAGGTAAAGCTGTAAATATGAAATGTGTTTAACTAGGTAAAGCTGTAAATATGAAATGTGTTTAACTAGGTAAAGCTGTAAATATGAAATGTGTTTAAATGTGTTTGACTAGGTAAAACTAAATATGAAATGTGTTTAACTAGGTAAAGCTGTAAATATGAAATGTGTTTAACTAGGTAAACCTGTAAATATGAAATGTGTTTAACTAGGTAAAGCTGTAAATATGAAATGTGTTTAACTAGGTAAAGCTGTAAATATGAAATGTGTTTAACTAGGTAAAGCTGTAAATATGAAATGTGTTTAACTTGGTAAAGTTAGTTGCATATCCTTTCCAGGATGTAACAGTCAACCCCAGCATGTTTTGGCTGTTTGTGATTCCTCAGCATGTTTACGTTCAGTAGTTTGCCATTGCTTTCCGAACGACCAGCACCAATACCATTTCATAAAAAATAACAACAGAAGGCAGACAGCTGCCATATCGCCAGCAGCGGTGTTGTAAACGCGGTATGTGGCATTATGAACTGCGTCCATAACCATTTTTCACAGAGCTGGCTTAACTTGATAAAGCTGTAAAAATGTAATATTTAGCTTGGTTAAGCTGCAACAATTACGTATGTTTAACTCGGTAAAGCTATACAATTTATGTGTTTAACTTTGTAAAATTGTACAAATTATATGTGTTTAAACTGTTAAAGTTGTAAAAATTATATATGTTGAACTTGGTAAAGCTGTAAAAATTATGTGTTTAACTTGGTAATGCTGTTACAATTATGTGTGTTTAACTTGTTAAAGCTGTAAAAATTATGTGTTTAACTTGGTAAAGCTGTAAAATTTACATGTGTTTAACTTGGTAAAGATTTCCCAGAGGCAGTACGGGGTAATACAATAATTCCTTTATTTGCTGTAAGTTACAAATAGATTCATCATCAACATGTGCCATAACGATACACTCTGAGCGGTCAAGGTTCACCATATCTCATGATCACCCGAGTCGTGGATCAGCTCTGTGTTCCGGTCTTGATCATGCCATGTGGTCAAGCCATATAGATATTTATTTGTCTGCCTTGTTCTTTTCCTGTCAAACTTGTCAGATGTCATCAAGTTTTCCAGTTTATTTCTCCTCAAAACGTGCCTAAAGCAGTCAACATGGTTACAGTGATAAGAACACCCTAGATGTCAAACTTCCATTGGGCTGATGACACGGTCATGACATTTACCCCTACACTGGTCAGTTGGACTTTGACCTTGGCTTCTTGTTCTGAAAGCAATGGTCATTCCCCCCCCCCCACCCCCACACATATCTTTTACATGCCATCGCTGTCGACATTAGCATCTTTCAGCTGATTGTTGATTTCTTGACAAGATTACGCTCAGTGGTTTGCCATTGCTTTCGGAGCAGCTGGCTCACATACCCTGTAAGTTACCAATGTGGCCAGAACCACTACCGATTCTCGCACAAGTTACGTTCCTCATGTGGATATCTGAGATTATGGAGAAAGTCGCTAACCCCTAAGCGGGGGATACCGGCAATGGTCAATTACTGAACGTAAAATTACTAAGATAATAAGCCAGGGGTTGGGGTTGATCCCAATGTCCCACAATGGACTTGCAATTTTAGGACAAAAAAGTGCCCCAAAAATTCTTGGCTGTCTACATCTAATTTCTTGAACCAGTTTACAGTTTTCATGTGTTTCTTGTAGGACTTGCTCGTTGGTTTTTGTCTGTCTATGGATTCTGTGTATTTTCCTTAGAAACCACATTTGCACTGCCATTAGATGTTTCTGTTTTATGAACAGATTAAGTGGTGAGGAAACGCACTGATTTAGCTAATTAATTGCCATTGGTTAATTAATTGTCTTAAACGACTTGCCGAATCTGCCATGTGCTTATTTATTGCTGAAATGTTGTCATGTGTAAAACAGGCAATGAATGAATCACCAACAGATCAGAAGTAGATTGTGAGATTTATTAGAACATGATTACAAGAAATAAAATGGACATTGCGGCTAAAGATTTCATCAGCACAGAACAAACAAACACAAACCGACACAACTACATGAAAAAGACACCATGAAAATATTAAAGTTACATACCTGTGTCCTTGTTTGGCTGAATATGTCTTTAGTGACCAACCTATTGACGACTATCATTTGTAAAACAGCATGCTTGCTACCATATTAATAACTTTGATGTCATAACTGTGACCCACCCCTACTTCCAATTTTTTTCCTTTCAGTTTTGTTTGGTCCAAACCTACATTTTGTTTGGCATAGAATCTGTTAATCTTTTATTTGACTCGATGACATTCAACAAGTTTTGTTTTGTTTTTGTTGTTGCAGGTTTCATTGCTGGATCAGGAGTGCCATACATTTAACACCAGCTGTATCACGCAGTTCCGTGTTCTGTTTATACGGACTTTCATGTACATAGTTAGGGATGCTGTAAGTTGCCTGGTTTGTCTGTCTGTCTGTCTGTCTGTCCGTCCACCCACTTGCCTGTCCGTCTGTCTGTGTGTGTGTGTGTGTGTCTGTCTGTCCGTCCATCCGTCCGTCTGTCCACCCGCCCACCCACTTGCCTGTCCACCTGTCTGACTCTGTGTGTGTGTGTGTGTGTGTGTGTGTGTGTCTGTCTTTCATTCTTTCTTACAGTGTGTGTGGGTTGGGGGATGTGTGTGTGGGGGTGGGGATATGTGTGTAGGTGGGGGATAGTGGGTGGGCGGCATATATGTGTGCCTGGGTGTGTGGGTGTGGGATGTGTGTGTTTGGTGGATGTATGGTGGGTGGGGGATGTGTGAGTGGTTGGGGGATATGTCTCATAACATGATAATATGCACTGTTTATGTTTACAACATTCATTTGACAATGTTTATTTCCTATGTAAATGCATCATGCAGTTGTTGTTTGTCCATCAAAAATGACGATGACCATTCATTTCATCCAGTGGGGTTGAAAGTATGGAGCTATGAGTTCTAAGATGGCTGATAAGGCCTATTTTGGCTTGAAATGTTCTTTGACAATGTGGACAAAGAATGCTTGACGTTTCTGGAGGAGGATTTCCAGCAGTGGTTTTTCTGTCCTGCCTTTTCTTCACAGCTCTTGCAGTCCTGGTTGCCTCACATATGACTGCACCTTTGCGCAATGATGCACGCCACGAATTTCGGTCTCTGGCTGCAGCCTCCCAGGTGTTATGATGAATTCCAAAAGCATTCAGTGAGATCATGCAGTATTGATGAACAAAAGATGAGTAATTGGAAGGGCCGAATGTAAGACGGGCCTGCATGCCAATTTGTAACTCTTCAAAAATAAAGATCAATCAATCACTCAATCAATCAATCAATCAGTCAATCAATCAGTCAGTCAATCAATCAATCAATCAATCACCTCATTTCATCTCATCTCACATATATTAGTCAAGAGAAGAAGAGGATGACAGAGAAAAATGTATCTAGAAACTTTAAACAACTTACCAACAGGTAGCAGTATAACCAACACCAATTTAGTTGCATGTCCTTACCAAGACGTTGCAGTCAACCCCAGCATTGATTCTGATTTACGAGGTAAGTTTAGTTCAGTGGTTTGCAATTGCTCTCTGAGTGGCCAATGCCTCATACCATCAAAAATCACTGCAAGGCAGTCTGCCCCAAATCACCCACAGTTGATTTTTAACCCTGGATTCGGTATGTCAGGGAAGTATGAAATTGTATATATAGTTAGCAAGTTAGTCACAGTTCTAACTTCACGGCAAAGGGTTACCCCATAATGCTCCATTCCTGTACCAGTGAATATGAAACAAAATGCTCTCGACTGCCCCATGTGAAATGTGGAACAGACAGGTGTCTCGACAAACCAACAGCTTGCACAGATAAACTATGCATAATGTCAGAATGCCAACACAAAAGTCCACCATGAAAAATACAGTTCATCATTGATGGAAGTGACAGTCACTAGGAAATCAGCAGCCACAAATTACTGCATAAGGCAAACCAAGTTTTAGATCAGCAATCAGCGGCCACCATTTTTCTGAACATAAAGTTCAGTTCATAACACAAACAAACCACGGTCAGGTGTAAAAGCACTTCACACAAAATCCACAGCTCATAGTGTCACTCCACTCATTCAGATCAGTAGCAGGGCGACAGAACCATGCACTACCAGCCCAACATGAGAAAAATGCATACGCAAACGACAGCCACAACCATAAACACTCCAGAGGCCTTAACAGCTCAACCGTCTATCCTCCATGTTGGACTGGAAGTCCCAATTGATGATTTAACAATAACTAAATCATTATAATGATGTATTGCCTATATTATAATAATCAATCTCTTTATTTTCCTACCAGACACTCACAGGCCTTCGGCTCATATCCCATCTGATGGTGGGCATTCTGATTGGTCTATTATTTTTAGGAATTGGAAACGAGGCTAGTAAAGTGTACACAAATGCAGGTTGCCTGTTCTTCTGTATGTTGTTCTTGCAGTTCACGGCCATTATGCCAACATTACACACATGTAAGTATGCCATGTTATATAGACAGTTCTGTTATAAATAAATCATTTAATTACAACTATGGGTCGTGTTCATCAGGCTGGAATCAAAACTCTTGTAGATGCCTCCTAGTAACATAATTGTTACACCTTTCAGACATGTTATTTTATGTTGTTTTCATCCACTTTGCTTCTCTGCCCTCTCCCATTTTCACTTTGTTTTATATTTTTTTTATTTGCTTGTTAGTTGCATATCCTTTACAGCATGTCACAGTCAACCCCAGCATTTTTAAACTGTTAGTGATTTCAGTGCAAATTTATGTTCAGTAGTTTGCCATTGCTTTCTGAACAACCAGCACACATACCACTTTATAGAAACCAATGCAAGGCAGTCTACTTCCACAGCACCTGTAACTGCGTTTTGAATGTGGTATGCAGGATTATAAATTACAATAGTCATTTACACATACTAACAGCCATTTACACATAATAATAGCCATTTACATATTACAATAGTTATTTACACATTAAAATACACATGGTGCAGTGACTGATATATCAAATATGATGTGTTATTTGGGACAGAAAGATTTCATGCTGTAAACAGTTCTTGTAGCTGATGAGTTTGTTTATTTCTTTGCTTCATCAGTTCCCATAGAAATGGCAGTTTTTATGAGAGAGCACCTCAACTACTGGTACAGTCTCAAGGCTTACTACCTGGCCAAGACAATGGCGGACATGCCCTTTCAAGTATGTTCCTGGGCTTAGTGGCTGTTTGGGTTAAATAAGGGAATAGCGTTAATGCAATGGCTAGCTTGCCTGTAGGCTTGGTAATCTCACCTCATCTAATCTCACCTCATATCATCTAATCTCACTTCATATCATCTCACCTCATCTAATCTCATTTCACTTCATCTAATCTCACCTCATCTCATCTCTCTTCATCTCATCTCATCTCACTTCACATCACTTCATCTTATCTCACTTCATATCACCTCACCTCTTCTCATCTCATCTTGTTCCTCTTGTACCTTGCGGTGTTGAGGTGAAGCATAAACAGCGGAAGAGTGCCCGCTTATGGGCTTCATATATCGGGATTCCCATGGACTCTGTTATTCTCTTTGTCCATTGATTATGTGGTCGGCCTCTTCTTCTGGTTCCATTTGGTCTGTACATCACTGCTTATTGTGGTATACTGTTAGTTGGTAGCTTCGTTAAAAGCCATTTAACTTGCTGTTTTCTATGAAATCTAGCGCTGCTATAACCCCCACTTCAGTGTAAAATAACTCGTCTCCCACGACTGGTTAGTTCCATTATCACTGTGTGTAACCCTATTGGTTCAATATTGTGTTAGTGTTTCCCATGATTGCTTTGTGTAACCCTATTGGTTCAATGTTGTGTTAGTGTTTCCCATCATTGCTTTGTTCTCTTCTCACTTTGAACAAACTATTTTGCTATGGTGGTAATGTACTACAGGATTGTCTCTGTGACAAAGGAGTTACAAACGTGATGCCGCATACCCATGTTCGAAACATGATTTGGCAGCTGGCCGTGTTGCGCTGGTTTTTTACAAAATGGTATGGGTGTCGGTCATTCAGAATGCAATGGCAAACTACTGAATGTAAACTTGCTAAGACATCAACAACAGCATAGAATGCTGGGGTTGACTGCAAACGTCATGTAAAGGATATGCAATTAACTTTTTTAACTACATGATTGGTTATTTTGTCTTAATTATTCAGTTAGTCATGGTTCTAATGTCACAGAAAAGGGCTGCCCCATTATACTCTGTTCCTGTGCCAGTTAATATCACACAATATGCTCTTTACTGCCCCATGTGAAAAGCGGAACAGACAGAAGCCTCAACAAACCAACAGCCCACACAGGTACACTGTGCATAATGCCGCTGCCAGAATGCCAACACAAAAGTCTGCAACAATAAATACCGTTCATCATTGATGAAAATGGCAGTCACTAGAAAAACAGCATCCAAACTTTACTGCATAAGGAAACTTAGTTTGTTCAGAGACCGGCCAGCTGCCTTTTTTTAAAAACATGCAATTCACACTTCAAACAACTGCAGATAATGTAAAAGCGCTCCACACGAAATTCACAGCTCACAGTGCCTATTTTGCCCATGACCTTGAACCTGCTGGTGTCATTTCTGGGTCATGTGACATATCCCTGTATTTTCAGATCATCTTCTCGTTAATCTACGGCAGCATTGTCTACTGGATGACATCGCAGCCCAACGACTTTATGAGGTTCGTCATGTTCCTGACGTTGTCCACACAAACGTCTTTAGTCTCTCAAAGTCTGGGACTTTTGATTGGAGCAGCAACTTCTCTGGAGGTACTCACAGTGAGAGAGTTTCTGTGAGAGAGTGTCCAAGAGAGTGTCTGTGAGAGTGTCTGTGAGAAAGTGTCTGTGAGAGTGTTTGTGAGAGAGTGTCTGTAAGAGTGTCTGTGAGAGAGTGTCTGTGAGAGAGTATCCCAGAGAGTGTCTGTGAGAGAGTGTCTGTGAGAGATTGTCCAAGAGAGTGTCTGTGAGAGATTGTCCAAGAGAGTGTCTGTGAGAGTGTGTCTGTAAGAGTGTCTGTGAGAGAGTGTCTGTGAGAGAGTATCCCAGAGAGTGTCTGTGAGAGAGTGTCTGTGAGAGATTGTCCAAGAGAGTGTCTGTGAGAGACTGTCCAAGAGAGTGTCTGTGAGAGTGTGTCTGTGTGAGAGTGTCTGTGAGAGAAATTGGGCACGCTGGCCCATCTTACATTCAGCCCTTCCAATCACTCATCTTTCGTTCATCAATAGTGCATAGGAAAAAACATTGTCAAATTAATTTTGTAAACATAAAAAATACATATTACCATGTTAGGAGACACATCCACCACCCACCCACACATCCCCCATTCACCCACACATCCCCCACCCAACCACACAAACACACACACACACACCCCAGGCACACATACATACCCCCACCCATCATCCACATCCCCACACCTACACATCTCCCCACCCACACACACCTCCCACCAACCACACATATCATCCACCCACACCCCAAGCACACATACATTCCCCAACTCACACATCCCCCACTTACACACATCTCCCCACCCTCTCACATATCCTCCACCCGTCCCATTACCCACCAACAGTCACCCACTCACATATTCTCCTTGACCCACACACTTCCAACCACCCAACCAAACACACATCCCTCAACCACACCCCCCCCCCCACACACACACATCTCCCCACCATCTCACATATCCTGCACCTACCCACACACAAATTCCGCACTCACTCACATAATCTCCCATCTCCCCCAGCCCACTAACAGATCCCGAGCTTACCCATACAAACATGCCCCACCATCTCCTAACCTACGCACACTCACCCACCAACATATCCTCTACACATCCACACATTCTCCACCCACCCATCCCGCAACCAAACATCCCTTAAACACACATCCCTTAACCACACACCCTTACCCCTGTACAATCACCCACCTACAGATCCTCTACCCACCCACCCATCCCCAAGCCACACATCCCTTAACCACACACCCCTACCCATATACACACAATCCCCACCCACACACACATCTCCCCACCCATACACACATCCCTCACACACATCCCCCATTCACAAACACACACCTCCCATCCACGCACACCCAACTCACACACACACATCCCCCACCCATACACTCATCCCCCTCACACATCCCTCCCCACATGTACTTATCCCTCAACCACTAACACCCACACATTCCTCAGCCACTCATCAACACATACATCTCCCATCTACCCACCCACACTCATACACCCCAACTACCCATCCAAACACACACACCCACCCTGACACACATCCGTCTCCCACCCACACCTAACCACACCCCCACCCACCCACACACATCTTTATCCACACCCATCTCCCCTCCCACACAACACCACACTCACACACATTGCCAAGACACATCCCTCACCCACACACACATTTCCTACCCACCCACACATACCCCACCTACACTCACCCTCACCACCCACACATACATCCTCCATCCAGCCACACACACCCCACCCACCCAGACAAATTCCCTCTCACACACAAATCCCCACATCCATCACCCACACCCATCACACACCCATTCCCCAACCCACACACATCCCCCACACCCATTAACCCACACATGCCCCACCCACAACCACCCACACCTGCACACATCTCCAACCCACCACATATTCCCCCACACCAACATCTCCTCACCCACATATATATCCCCCACCCAGAGAGAGAGAGAGAGAGAGAGAGAGAGAGAGAGAGAGAGAGAGAGAGAGAGAGAGAGAGAGAGAGTTTTATGTGAGAGGGAGAGAGAGGAATGTTCATGTGCACATAGTAATTATGTTTCAATATCTTGTTCTTGTTCTTGTTCTTGTTCTTCTTCTTCTTCTGTGTTCATCCGGAATATTTTTTTTTTTAGGATGTGATTGTATTGTGCATGTTTACAGCAGAGCTGCGTTCTTGCACCATTAGGAAAACGCATCCGACTTCTGTGGGCATTTGTTGACTGGGTTAACCTTCCTGGGGATGTTTCAATATGATATGTTAGCCCTTGCATGTAATTTCTGCATGTATACATGCGATTCATGTATATAAAAATGCGATATTTGTGTTTATGTGTGTGTGTGCGTGTGTGTATGAATTGTTTATGTGACTGCATAGTGTTTGATAGTGCACACGTAGAAATTATAGTGTGTTCACACATGTTTTCCACCATATAAAAATCCACAACTCAGTAACCAACTGGGGGAAATGATGAGATTTAGCATTTAACATTATCATTATGTATACCCAACAAATAATTTCTTGTTCTGGAGATTGTACAGCAGATATCAATGTTTGTTTATATGCGGCATACAATTTATGGGTCAGAGATTAATACATATTATGAAATGTATTACATCTCCACACAGAAAGATCAGTTTTCAGTAATGAATATTCTCTGTAGTGCAGGGGAATTTCCTTATGAGAAGCAAGTCGTTAACCAAAATGGCATGAATTACTGTAAAATAAGTTTGTTAGCGTGAATTCACTACATTTTCACCAAAACATCAAAGAAAACATCAAAGAAATGTCGCCTCTTTACATGATTTCAGTTGCTTTTGAACCTATCGAAGACATATTCCTTGGGTTGAAGTAAATATAAGACAGCAGGAAAATGTTCATAATGATCAAACAGATACTTTTTAAAACAATTTAACATTAATGAGTGCAAACATTTGTGAACGCACTATAAGTCTGTACACTTAGTATTTGTGAGGCGTAGGACCTCATCTCGTCTCATCTTATCTTATCTCATCTCTCATATCATCGTATTCCTCTTGTACCTTGCGGTGTTGAGGTGAAGCATAAACAGCGGGAGAGTGCCCGCTTATGGGCTTCATATATCAAGATTCCCATGAACTCTGCTATTCCCTCTGTCCATCGTTTTCATTGTTAGCCTCCTCCTCTGCTTCCTTCTGGTCTGTACATCATTGTTTGTTGTGGTAACTGTTAGTTGGTAACCTACTTGCATGGCCAAACCATTTGACTTGCAGCCTCCTAATAAAATCAAGCACTTTAGTCCTGATTTCTTCATTTCTGATCTTATCTCTTCATGACACATTGACTATTCTTCTCAGGAATCTCATTTCTGTTGTGATTTTTCTTTTCACTTTTTCTGTCATTGTCCAGGTTTGGCATTGGTGGCATAGAGTTGACAGGAGCAAAATGGCTCAATACTCACCCGCTATACTGGTGGTCTGGGTTAGATCCCAGCCTAAAATGCGTACCAGGACATGTTGTGGAAGTAAAGGCGGCCAGTGTATAATACTGACCACATCAGCCACCGTGTGCTGTTTGGTCCATAAATATATGGATAAAGCACCATATGCTTAAAATGCCTTTATCGTGTAAGTGGAACCTTGGCCTACACTCAGTGATTGTGTGTGTTCATCATCATCATCATTATCATCAACATCATCATCACCACCACCACCAGCACCACCACCACCACCATCATCACCACCACCACCACCATCATCATCATCATCATCAACATCCATGACGGCAGGCGTGGGCAGTCATGGTTTGCCATCTCACACGGTCACCAGAGTCTCGAGTCAGATCTGTGTTCTTGTCCCAACCATGCCATGCTGCCAAACCATCAAGGTATTTATCCCTTTATCTTCCTCTTGCTCTATTCTTATCAAGCTTGCCAGCTGTCACCAAATTTTCAAGCCCATTTCTCCTTATAACATGTCCAAACAATCTTGACTGTCTAATTTCTCCAATCAATCTCCATTTTCATCTGTCTCTTCAAGGATTGCGTTCAGATAGAGTTGTGTAATTATGATACTGCATTCATCAACATATTAACACGATGACAGATATATGAGAAATAAATTCACAGTCACAAGTATTCGTTAACAATCATAGAAGTAGAGAATAGAAGTAGAAAATACAAGTAGAGAATAGAAGTAGAGAATAAAAGTAGAGAATAGAAGTAGAGATTAGAAGTAGAGAATAGAAGCAGAGAATAGAAGCAGAGAATAGAAGTAGAAAATAGAAGTAGAGAATAGAAGTAGAGAATAGAAATAGAGAATAGAAGTAGAAAATACAAGTAGAGAATAGAAGTAGAGAGTAGAAGTAGAGAATACAAGTAGAGAATACAAGTAGAGAATAGAAGTAGAGATATGAATTTACCAAACTTCTCCTCTAGATATTTATATATAAGGTGTTTGTAAAGTATCACTACACTTTACATGTAGAACAAAATTGAAAAATTCTTTCTTCCGTTGATAACACCATTGTTTTTGGAGTGCAAAGAGAGTGTCATAGTGTGGTCAAGACAGGTTAAGCACGTGATCGTATAGGACCCAAGTCTCCGCGTTGTTATAAACATACTTTATTGGCCGAATAGTTATACTACAGCACACATGATGGTAGACTCCCTGCCCGGTGTTGACATGTCTTCTCGCTGGCCCCAAGTGACGTGTGTGTTTTCCTAGATACCCTTCTTCATTCGTGCACACACGTTCACTATGGTTTTCCCCCTAGTCAAGGAATGCGCAGCATTCCTTAACTCTTTACTCCTAACCTAATTCCCTCACTGTTACAATGCCTCCCCTTCTTCAAAGAGAATTTTTCCTTGAAAAAATCTCAACCCCAACTTTTAATTAGTTAACTTTACATCTCTATTCTACAATAACAACAATTCCATATATTTCCTAACTCAATTCTCCTATCTCCTCATAGCCAATTGCTAACTAGAGACCATAATATCGAAACTCTCTACAAAACTCGTTATAAAGTTCTCTAGAAAACTCTCTACAAAACTCTCCATAAAATTCCCTACAATACAAAAGTCTCCATAAGCGAACCGCTTTTACTTTAAAATGACCATCCAAATTATGATTGACAAAACTGAAGATATTCCCTTATCCTTTATTTCCCCCTTATTCACATTCTCACACTCTCAGTATTCTAGGATAGACAGAAAAAACATAGTTAGATTAGATTTGGGTTGGTGCTCACCAAAAAAAAAATAAGAAAGAAAAAGTAAGGAAAAAGTAAGAAGTAATCACCTTTCTCTTCCCATACATTCTCAAAACTTTATCAAAAAATAAAGTTTCCAAATTTATCTTCAGTTTCCGTCAATAATAATTGTTATTATCAAAAAAAAACTATGTTAATCCCAAAACTGCCAGCCTTTGTATTATTCAGGTCATCAATTTCCCGTTTACCATTCCTTCAACAACAAAAAAAACCTCCTAACTGTTAAGTACAGTCTTCTTCTTCCAATATCCAGTTATTTAAATGCCAAAACTCAACCTGGCATTCCCCCCATATTCTCCCATTAAACGCTGTTCAACCCAGCTCCTATTATAAACCTTGTATATACATTGCATACCCCACATGTAATACAACATACCCCTCCATTACTACATATTGAGTCACTTCACTAACCACCACTTTAATTCATCTTCTAACTGAACTTCAAAGTAATAATCATTTTAAACACACTCAATAAAACCAAAACATTGTAAAAATAACCATCTAAGTTAACTTATTTTTCACATTTCATAAAACACAATTGTAGTCCCAACAATTGAGCAAACCATATCAATCCCCTCATCATATTTATCCCCACACATTAATCAATTTACACATACATTATGAATTTCAAGACCATATTATGAGTACCCAATAATAATTTTCCGTTTTAGAAAAAACTCCACCAAGTACCTTCTTTGTAAACACAAAAATATCGTGTCTAACTTCTTCTTCTATCTGCCATCTGCAGAATATTCTACCAAGCTATTTATCTATCTCTTCTCCATTTTCTTAATAACTTCAAATTTTTTTCTATAATTGCAATATCTACATCAATGTCGCTATCCTCCCGAGGAGAGCTATCTTCTTTCATATCAGCTTCTTCATCAGTTTCTGACTTTTCATCCATTTCTTCTTCCCCGTCTGTATATCCATTACTAGCAACCGCTAATTTCTTCTTTTCTAAATCCAATCTAATTTTCCTGTCTTGCCGTCTCAACAAATTTTCAAATACTGGCATATCTTCACCACTTGAAGAACTCACTCTAAGTTTCCTTTGCCTCTTAATTTCTTTTTCTTTCTGTCTATCCAACTTTCTTTTTACTGCCTGTCTTGTATTCATAAATGGAGGTTCGATATTTTCCCTGACCGACTTTTCACTAATATAATCGTCATACATGTTATTTTCCTCTGTCATGACTGTTTTTGGTACCGTTTCTTCTTGTTCAGCTGTTGTTACTTGTTTTCCATTCTCTATAGGTATTGGATATACCGTTTGTCTGACAAACTGTCCACCTGACAATATTTCTTCGGAACAATAATTATTATTATTATTCTCTGCATTCCTTTCTTCATTATCCCGCCTTAAGTGCTCTACATGTGAACGTGCAACATGCCCTGAAATTTGATTCTTAATAGTATACGATACTGGACCTTTTTTTTCTAGAATATAGTATCCCGGGACCCAATGAGCATCAAACTTAGAGTTTTTTCTATGTTTTTTATAATATACTCTATCACCTACGTTAAACTCTTGTAAGTGTGCATTTTTATTTGCGTATTTCTTCTGTCTTTCTCTAGCCTTAATTATATTATTTCTTAAACGTACAAGTGCTTTATGCATCTCTTGCAACCTTGTTTCTTGAAAATCTTCCCCCAGATATTTTCTCCTAGGCTTTAATAAATTATCAATTGGCAATATTGGTTCTCTTCCATGTACTAAGTAAAATGGTGAGAAACCTGTTCCTTCATTTTCGTGTGTACGTATCGCCGCTAATGCTATCCCCAAATAAAGATCCCAATCCATATCGTGTTCTTCTACATTTTTCGCTAGAATATTGTATAGTGTTCTGTGTTGTCTCTCATTTTTAGCATTAGAAGTTGGTCTGTAATATGAAGTCCTAATGTGTTTTATATTCCAATCTTTTAGCAATTTCTCAAACTTTTTATTTACAAATTCTTTCCCATTATCTGTAAGTATTATTTGTGGACACCCAAACCTTGGTATAAATTCTTGTAAAAGCATATTTATAACTGAATCAGCACTCTTGTCTGGAATTGGATAAACTTCTGGCCAGAGACTATATGAATCAACTATATGTAGTAGGTATACATTTCCCGATAATGTTTTTGGATGAGGACCTGAAATATCCAAACTTACTTTCTGCATTGGAAATTGAGGAATATCGGTATCTTGTAAAGGACATTTAATTATCTTCATGTTTCTTAACCTACACTTTTCACATGCTTCAACATATTCATATACGCTTTTGAATAAATTCGGCCAGTAATATTTACTGCTAATAGCCTTCACTAACTTATCTCGTCCAAAATGACCATTATTATCGTGATATGCCTTTAAGACTTCTTGTTCTAAATGTTTCGGAATATATTTTCTTACTCCTTCACCTTTTTCACTGATATAATATAATTGATTGTCTTCTTGTAACTCTACAAACTTTCTTTTAAAACTATTTTCCCCTGTTTCTTTCAGTTTTCTTTTTATCTGTACTATTTTTGGATCTAATTCTTGTTCTGTTTTCATATCAAACTGTTCTAAATGTGGGTCTTCTGTTCTAGGTTCAGACTCTTGCTCCGATGGTAAACTCTCAAATTCTTCCCTATTTATTATGGCAGAATCTAATATATTTACTTGCCAGTTTCGATCGTCTATGTCTGGTTCAATTTCATCTTCCGTGTTTCCTGATGACTGTGGGTACGGGATTCTAGACAAAAGATCGGCGCACGTATTATGTTTCCCTGACACATATTCAACCCTAGCATTGTACCCTTGTAAATTCAATGCCCAGGTTTGTATTTTCCTATTTTGTATTGGTGCTTCTAATATCGACTTTAATGGCATGTGGTCAGTTCTAATAATGAAATTGGCGTTATGTAAATAGTAATTTAATTTTTGAAGAGCGTAGTGTATAGCATATGCTTCTTTCTCAATAATCGGCCATTTCTTTTGAGTCTTGCTGAGTTTATGAGACAAGAAATAGATTGGTCTTTCATTTTTAACCCCTGGTATTCCAGATTCTTCTCCTTCATATGGTTGAACCAAACATGCTCCTATTGCGTTGTCTGAAGCATCTGTGTATAATATTAGCTGTTTATTCAAGTCTGGATGTGTCAATAATGGTACCACCGTTAAGCTATCTTTTAAAAGTTCGAACGCTTTTTGACACTCATCATCCCACTTAAACCTAGCGTATTTTCCCGTTAAATTCGTAATAGGTATTGCTATCCTTGAAAAGGCTGGTACAAACCGCCTATAATACGCACACGTTCCTATAAAAGCACGCACTTCCTTAACGTTAGTGGGAGGAGGTAACTCTTTAATAACCTTTATCTTTTCCTGGTCTGGTTTAATACCTTCCCTATTTATTATATAACCTAAATATTTTGTTTCTGTCTTTAAAAACTGGCATTTACTTAGCTTTAATTTAACTTCATGCTTTCTTAATCTGTCAAATACTAGTCTAACATGTTTCAAATGATTCTCTACATCTCCTTTCGTAAAAATCAATACGTCATCAATATATGCTAGGGCAAAACCTTGCATACCGTCTAGTACTTCATTTATTAAGAACATATAGTGAGATGGTGCATTTTTGAGACCGAATGGCATACGTAAGAATTCGTAAGAACCCATATGAGTACAAAAGGCACTTTTCTTTTGCGCGTCCTTCGACATCGGAATACACCAAAATCCTGCCCTTGCATCCAGCGTTGTGAAATATGTAGAGCCATTAAGTAACCCCAAAATATCATCAATCACCGGCAATGGGTACGCTACATTCTTAGTAATTTTATTTAACGCCCTATAGTCGCAGCAGAACCTGTTCGAACCATCAGATTTGGCTACTATGACGACCGGAGATGACCATTCTGATTTTGACCTTGTTATTATGCCTGCTTTCAACATATCTTCTATTGCCTTTTCTACGACTTCTCTATTTCTTAATGGAGTTCTGTATGGTTTTAAACTAATTGGTGGATGATCTCCCGTGTCTATTTCCATCGTAACTGTTTGTGTCTTACCCAATTCTAAATCATTTATCGCAAACACATCTTGATTTTGCTTTATAAGTTTTTCTAACACTTCCTTATTTTCTGGCGAAGTTTTTAATTGTGCTAACAATTCTTTTTCTCTTGTTACTTTGTCTAGTGAATGTATTTGTGCTGTATTTCTTCTATATGGATGGATCAATTCATCCATTCTTACGTTCCCTTTTTTTCTGCATCCGCGTCTATTATTAATTCTTTCACTAGAGGTTTCTGAATAACTTATACCTGCCATATTTACTCTATCTGTTGCCAATATGTCACTAACGTTATGTTCTAGCTTGGCTATTACACATCCTCTGTATAATTTAATTTCTCTACCTGTGTTATTTATAACCATTACTGGAAATGTTAAACTTTTATCTAATTCTATTATTCCATCCGGAACTTCTAAACCTGGCTCATCAATTATTTCATTTTGCAATTCCGTGATTCTGACTATGTTTCCTGCTACACAATACGGGTTTCTCTTCAGTCTTGCTTGTATCAAATTAACTGACTGTGGTTTTAAATTCATGGTCGTTTTAACTCTAACTAGTGTCGACACATGCATATCTTCTTCTAGATCTACGTAAACGTCTTGGAATTTTAATTTATGCAAATCAAATAAAAGTCTCACCCCATTTTTCAATAAAAAATCTCGTCCCAATATCATATTTCTATTTAATTCTTTAACCACATGAAACATATGCCTGACATTTATCCCTCCTAATTTCAAATTTATCATCGTTTGTCCTATCACTTCTAACTTTTGTCCCGTTACCGAATGAAGATTCTCCTGAATTCTAAATATTTTACAATTTTTTAACATTCGATATAAAAATGCTTCTTTAATCACGCTAACTTGTGCTCCTGAATCCACTAATGTTCTAACTTTATATTTTCCTATCTGTACTATACATGAGCTAGGATCTACCATATTTAATGACAATTGTTTTACCTCGTCTTGTTTTTTATCTCTAAATGTTCTATTATACTCATCCTTTGGGTTTTTAATATATTGATGCCCTTTTTGGATCTTACTATCTTCCCTCCTACTGCCGACCCTATTCAGTAAGCGGGATGCCCATTTTCCTGATTTCCTGACCTTCTAAAATTTCTCTGTATTTCTCCAGAATTCCAATTTACTGGTCTGCCATTTGCAATTCTATTCTGTATACTCGACTGAACACCTCTACTATTTTGCGTATTCGATGGGCCACTTCTGTTACCACAAAAGCGAAAAATGTGCCCCCGTTTATGACACCCCCAACAAACCACATTCGAGTTATTTGTGTTTCCTTCCCTGTTTCTTACAGTATTTCTCACTTGTCCTCTTCTATCTTGATTATATACGTTCTCGTTTCTTTGTACCATCTGTATTTCTCCTCGTCTTCCTCTCCATCCATGTCTATACTGTCCTATTTCCATAGGTTCTTCAATTCTATCTTCTGAACTACTACCTAACTCTCGTCCTACTCTTAACCTAAACCTCCTCCTCAAGCTTTCCTCTTGTATAGCGATATCTACCGCTTGTGACAATCTTGCAGGATTCTCTCTTAATAATTTAAATTTCAATCCATCTGACCTAATCCCATCAACAAAAATCCCTACTAACATCCGTTCCACTTCTTCAGCTCGTACATTCTGTCCTAAAAATGACTCTTCAGCTAAATTGATTAACCTGTCACTGTATAACTGAACACTTTCTGTGCTGCTTTGTCTAGTCTGTCGCAATACTGAGAATGCGTGTTGTGGATCAGTAACTTCAGCATATTTTCTTGCGAGATCATCTTTAAATTCTTCCCAGGTTTCACCTCCTGCTGCTTCTAATTTTCTTCTTATATGGTCAGAAACTGGACTTGTACTTGTTCTGTATGCCAAATTCTTTTTCTCCCCATCTGTAGCGTTTATTAAATATGCATGTTTCTCAATAGAAATGATCCATTTCTTAAACTGATTTGCTTGACCACTAAATCTTTAAACATCACTGTTTACATTTTGTTGTCTTAATACTGCATCCAACCTTGATATTGCCCCGCCAACTCCAGTCAGTACCTGTGAAAAATCTTGGGATTCCATCCTAAAATCTATAATTATCAAGCAATATACAAATATTTCAAACAATGTTAATTTCAAATTCAGCAACAATACATAATCTGTTAATTACTCTAATATTATCTAATTAACTTAACTAAGGCCTCCAATCGAAGATCCTGACGAAGAATATTCCTGTTTCAATCCTGAATTTTGATAAAAGAATTTAAATGAGCTACTGATTCAGAATTACCTACACCACATTAACAAAGGACTCTAATCAACCTCGTTGAAATGAGCAGAACAAAGAAGAGCCTCTGGATTTCTTTCCATAATAATTTAATCGAAGTCGAAGTTAGTTCTTTCCAATTAATTCCTGACGAAAATTATGCTCGATACCAGGCTCGCAACAAGACTGCTTGTTTACTTGCTCGATTAACTGTAGATTCCCTTCAAGTAAGGTCACCTTCACGCAAACGACAACTGCTCACGACTTCAGCAACAAAAAACTCAGTTTCCAACAGCCATCTGGGTTTTTCATATATATATTTCAGCTTAAACGTAATCCAGTCAACAACAATTTGATTTAAAGCTGACGCTATCCAATCTCTTATTTTCATGTGGGACTCTCGCCATGGTCAGTTTAAAGTGCTTTATCTTATAAGTTGAGACAAATTTCATCAATGCCTTCTAAATGTGAAGTGACTGTAGAAAGTATTACAGATCTTGATTTCATAATTATGAAACTTGCACCATAACCTTGACTTCACCTTCAACAGTCCCACGGGTTAAACTTCATAATTTGTACTGATTTTTGATGCAGAACGGCATTACTTGATCAATTAGCGTTGGTCAATTCTCCAGTTAATTTATAGGATTAAATATGTAACAACATCAGTCTTTCAAAAAAATAAGTTTATCAATCAAACCTTTTTGAGCGCTGTTCTTGAAAATGGAACTCCTTGTTAAACAGGTATACAATAACTATCAACAGGCGGCTTTCATCTGTTTCGTTTCTCAATATTTACAAACTTCCTTCTCCAGACGCCCAGACACAACAATTTTCCATAGCGGTACTCTCTCCGCGACCTCCCATGTTTCAGACTTTCACGGCACCAAATCAACCTGCTGTCATAGTGTGGTCAAGACAGGTTAAGCACGTGATCGTATAGGACCCAAGTCTCCGCGTTGTTATAAACATAGTTTATTGGCCGAATAGTTATACTACAGCACACATGATGGTAGACTCCCTGCCCGGTGTTGACATGTCTTCTCGCTGGCCCCAAGTGACGTGTGTGTTCTCCTAGATACACTTCTTCATTCGTGCACACACGTTCACTATGGTTTTCCCCCTAGTCAAGGAATGCGCAGCATTCCTTAACTCTTTACTCCTAACCTAATTCCCTCACTGTTACAAGAGATTCTCCGCACTCAGGTTTGAGTTAGGAGTAGAACAAAGCACTTATGGGTTACACCTGTGTGCCGTGATGTTTATCCATCGACTAAACTACACAAAACTAAACTAAACTCCAGCAGACAACAGCCATTTGCTGCATATTGCTTCATTTACTGCTTCATGTACTTCATTTTACAAATTTGTTCTACATACAAAGTGTAGTGAGACTTTGCAAAAATCATGTTATATATTCCAATACAAAGAAACGACAGATAATTGTTTCAGAGATTTGTGACCTGGTTTTCCCCAAGTTTGCAGTCAAATTTACTTTCAGGTTGCTGTGTTCTTGGGTCCTGTGACTGGAATTCCTGTGATCTTGTTCAGTGGATTCTTCGTCCACTGTGGCAATATACCCATCTACCTCCAGTGGTTAAGCTATATCTCATATACAAGGTACAGTCAAATATGTTAATCTTTTTGACTGTTGTATGTGTGTGTCTGTGTGTGTGTGTGTGTGCACGCACGCACGCACACCTGCGTGTGTGCGTGTGTATGTGTGTGTGTGTGTGTGTATGTTTAAAAATTAACAAAAAGAAGACGGGGTTTCACAAGGTGCACATGGGGTACCATCAATCTTTATTGACAACGCTGAACCAGAGATAGTAGACCATTTTACATATCTAGGATCAGTGGTAAATAGAAAATTATCCCTAGATCAGGAAATCAACATCAGGATTGGTAAGGCAACAACAACAGTGAACATGTTAATCAAAAACAGTCTGGGAGAACAGGATGGCTACTGCCGAACAAAAGTCCATGTCTATCAAGTCTGTGTCCTTAGTATTATTCTTTATGGCAGTGAAACCTGGACAACTTACTCACACCAAGAGAAACGTTTAAACAGCTTTCATATGCGGTGTCTGCGAAGAATACTTGGTATTAAGTGGCAAGACAAAATCACAATCACTTAGGGGGCTGCGTGGTCTTGAGGTATGGTGTCCACCTCGAGTGCTGGAGGTCCCGGGTTCAAGCCCCGGTGAGGACTGGGATTTTTTTTTCACGTGGACTTCTAGTAATAAAATTTCCCCCGGTCTCTGGATAGTGAGATCAGACGCCCGTGTGTATTGTTGCGCACGTAAAAAATCCCTTGGCAGTTTGAAATCGAAAAAGAGTAGCCTAACGGCACTGCCCAGTCAAAATTTCGAGTTAAAAATCTACCCAAAGTATTTCAGGATCCTCACCGGTGCTACGGCGTTCGTGCACTGAGCTGAGTTTCTCCTGACTCAGGTTTGAGTTAGGAGGAGAACGGAGCACTTATGGGTTACACCCTTGTGCGTGATGCTGATCCATCGACTAAACTAAACAACACCACAAATACTGAAGTATTGGAAAGATCCACTTGTGTGACGATTTGTTCCATGCTGTCTTCATAGACTTAGATGGATAGGACACCTGAGCAGGATGGATGATGCTTCTGCAGCTTATCTTGTTCCAGATTTATTGGCGTTACCTTTCCTCTGGAGTAAACTTGGCAGGTCGAGAGCAGGATTATGCTGCATGGGCAACACATGGTCTCTAAATTCAGACCAGGCTTTGTGTTATGGAGAGGTGAGGTATAACTCCGTTTTACTATTTTCTGTCACAACGGCAAGGTGCCAGTCAGTCATGTGTAAGGCAGCATAATATACAACAATAGAATTGATGAAGATGTTGATGATTAATATGATGTAGAAGACTTTCAATTACTAAATAATGTAACAATGTATTATATTGTTATCCATGTCAGATACTCATTTGAGGGTGCTCTGCAAGCCATCTACGGCCAGAATCGTGGAGAGCTCGACTGTGATGAAAGCCATTGCATCTTTCGCCTTGGCACAGATGTCTTGAAGACAATGGACGTGGAAAATGCAAAATTTTACATCGACTTCATTGTTCTGTGTGCCTTCTTTGTGGTTCTACGTGCCGGCTGTTACCTTGTGTTACGTTGGAGAGTCAAGTCTCATAGGTGATGTGGACATACAGATTGATGTCTTCATTCGCTCGGATGATGTCAGTACATGACATTTTCACAAACCTGGAGAGTAAAATCTTAAGAGTAATGTAGAAACACAGATCTGTGTGTTCATTCTCTCGAAGAATGTCAAAATGTTATTGCAGAGCTTTCAATAAGTATTTTAAACTGCTGGAACTAAGCAACCTCCTCATCATCATAATGTGGTAGAACGCTGCTCCCTTCATGGTCTGCTGGAAAGACTCTTGGTCCCTTGTCAGTTCCATTGCTTCATGTATTTCCATGCCCAAGATGTCTTCACTGTTGTTTCCTCTTTTGTGTTGATGAACCCCAGCCTCTTCTCCTAGGAGCCATGTCATCTATCACCTCTCTTTCTAAACCACTCTGGAATTTAACAGATTCTGTGACAAACAGAAAGGTTTGGGCAAAACAGAAAGTAGGTTTGAATCAAACAAAAATGGATGGTGGAAAATGAGAAGTAGGGGTGAGTTACAGTTATTACTTCAAAGTTGTTAACATGGTAGCAGATGTTGTATTATAATGCAGTAACATTTTGGCTAAATACCAGGTGTTTGTAGTCTCACTACACTTTGTATTTAGAATAAATTTGAATAATAAAGTACATGATGTCATAAAAAATATGCTCCACAGTCCATAGTAAAGTAATATGCAGCATGTGGCAGTCATGTGCTGGAGTAATATTTTCCACCTGTTATAATGAATACCTCATGAGTACTTTCCTGCTTCCCCAAATACAGCATTAGACCATAGCACATTAGTTGAAACTAATTTAATGAATTTTTTAGCACATATTTTGATTACATCATGTGCTTCATTTTTCAAATTTGTTCTACTACAAAGTGTAGTAAGACATTACAAACACCCAATTAATGCAATGACAACACTTTGGTGATATGTAAGTCATGGCAGATGCGGGAAATTGCTTAAGATGATAAATTATCCCATGACACTTAATCAATTAATATTGCCAAAATATTTCAGTGTCAGAGGCATGACGCTGTGTATGTCAGAGGCATGACACTGTCTATGTCAGAGGCATGACACTGTCTATGTCAGAGGCATGACACTGTCGATGTCAGAGGTATGATGCTGTCGATGTCAGAGGTATGATGCTGTCTATGTCAGAGGCATGACGCTGTCTATGTCAGAGGCATGACACTGTCTATGGGAGAGGTATGACACTGTCTATGTCAGAGGTATGACACTGTCTATGTCAGAGGTATGACACTGTCTATGTCAGAGGTATGACACTGTCTATGTCAGAGGCATGACGCTGTCTATGTCAGAAGCATGACACTGTCTATGTCAGAGGCATGACGCTGTCTATGTCAGAGGTATGACACTGTCTATGTCAGAGGCATGATGCTGTCTATGTCAGAGGTATGATGCTGTCTATGTCAGAGGCATGACGCTATCTATGTCAGAGGCATGATGCTGTCTATGTCAGAGGTATGATGCTGTCTATGTCAGAGGCATGAGGCTGTCTATGTCAGAGGTATGATGCTGTCTATGTCAGAGGTATGACACTGATGTCAGAGGTATGACACTGTCTATGTCAGAGGTATGATGCTGTCTATGTCAGAGGCATGACGCTGTCTATGTCAGATGCACGACGCTGTCTATGTCAGAGGTATGACATTGTCTATGTCAGAGGTATGACACTGTCTATGTCAGAGGTATGACGCTGTCTATGTCAGAGGTATGACACTGTCTATGTCAGAGGTATGACACTGTCAATGTCAGAGGCATGATGCTGTCTATGTCAGAGGCATGATGCTGTCTATGTCAGACGCATGATGCTGTCTATGTCAGAGGTATGACACTGTCTATGTCAGAGGAATGACACTGTCTATGTCAGAGGTATGACGCTGTCTATGTCAGAGGTATGATGCTGTCTATGTCAGAGTCATGATGCTGTCTATGTCAGAGGTATGACATTGTCTATGTCAGAGGTATGACACTGTCTATGTCAGAGGTATGACACTGTCTATGTAAGAGGTATGACGCTGTCTATGTCAGAGGTATGATGCTGTCTATGTCAGAGACATGATGCTGTCTATGTCAGAGGTATGACGCTGTCTATGTCAGAGGCATGATGCTGTCTATGTCAGAGACATGACGCTGTCTATGTCAGACGCACGACGCTGTCTATGTCAGAGGTATGATGCTGTCTATGTCAGAGGTATGACACTGTCTACGTCAGAGGTATGATGCTGTCTATGTCAGAGGTATGACACTGTCAATGTCAGAAGTATGATGCTGTCGATGTCAGAGGCATGATGATGTCTATGTCAGAGGCATGATGCTGTCTATGTCAGACGCATGATGCTGTCTATGTCAGAGGTATGACACTGTCTATGTCAGAGGTATGACGCTGTCGATGTCAGAGGCATGATGCTGTCTATGTCAGAGGCATGATGCCATCTATGTCAGACGCACGACGCTGTCTATGTCAGAGGTATGTCGCTGTCTATGTCAGAGGTATGACGCTGTCTATGTAAGAGTTATGACACTGTCTATGTCAGAGGTATGACACTGTCTATGTCAGAGGTATGATGCTGTCTATGTCAGAGGTATGACGCTGTCTATGTCAGAGGTATGATGCTGTCTATGTCAGAGGTATGACGCTGTCTATGTCAGAGGTATGACACTGTCTATGTCAGAGGCATGACACTGTCTATGTCAGAGACATGATGCCATCTATGTCAGAGACATGACACTGTCTATGTCAGAGGCATGATGCCATCTATGTCAGAGTTATGACACTGTCTATGTCAGAGGCATGACACTGTCTATGTCAGAGGCATGACACTGTCTATGTCAGAGGCATGATGCCATCTATGTCAGAGGCATGACACTGTCTATGTCAGAGGTATGACGCTGTTTATGAGCCAGGTGTCTACCATATTCAGGTCTGCTAGAATGTCAGTGTTCTTCTGTCCATGATCTGTGGTATTCTAAGAATTTTTCTGAAGCATTTAAGTTTCAAAAGCACTGATTTTCTTCTTTAGTGATCTTATTGTGGTTTATGACCCACATCTGCATGTTGCCACAGGAAAGATTCATGCTTCAGAATGTTTACTTTTGCTTTCTGCAGTAGACAAGAGAAGTAACGGCTGCAGCAGGATGTAACAATAGGAAATACAAACAGGTATGTGTAACTCCTGTGGAAAAAGTTACTATGACACAACGAACAACGTTTTGATTGTATTACTTTTCATCAGGAACAGAACAACACAAACAGATCTAAAGAGAAGAGGTGAGTTCAAAGACAGTCGTTGTTGTCTCTGGAGCAGTCAGGGCTGGCAAAGATTAGTTTCATTTTCATGCCAGGGCATGTGGGTGTACAAAGAAATGAGCAGTTTGACAGGCTTGCTGGAAAGGCTATCGTGGATGGCGGACGAGCCATCGATCAGGCTTATATGCTGAATGCTCTACGAGAAGCAAGTTGTTTGCAAAAACCATGTGATAATTGTTAATCTACGAGTGCATCTTGTACATCCATGGTCAGAATAGCAAGTTAAAAGAAATGTGGCCAACCAAATACACTATGCAGGAAGCCAGAGAAGATAAATAAACCAACACAGAACTGGTGTCATGAGCCACTACACGCTGCAGGATTTACTGAGGAGAGGATCTGAGCACTTATGGACTGAATGGTTTGATGTGCAATGAGGATGAACTGTCAAATAACTAACTAACTAACTAACTAAGATCTAACAAAACGTGAAATTAAACAATTTAATAATATTAAAACACAAATTCTTCATTGTTAGAATGACGGCGAAGTTTAGTTCAGTTCAGTTGTGAAAGGTGCCAAATAAGAAAATGTGGACCTGAAGGTGTGCAAACAGTTAAGATATATATATATATATACTTTTTTGCAGGAGCTACACATACCTAACTGCTTTGATTTCCTATTGTACTTGCCGCAACTTGTTCAATTCAAGGAGTCAATAAATGTGGATTCAACTACAATATGACATGCACAAGTTATTTATAAATTGCAATCTGGCAACATTTACTTCAGTTTGAATAACGAAGACACAAACAATAGATTGCACGATTTATTGCCTGGCATATTTCGCTGCATCTCGTCAGATACATACTGCAGAAATCACACAACTTACGTGAAATTAACTAGATAAATCCTTCAAGTTGAAATATACACAATTTCGCACAGTAATGTCAATTATCTACCACGGTAATTTTAAGCTGACTAACATGTCTTTCTGTTTACACAATTCTGGCTTGCGTTGATAGATCATAATTGCTTCTGCAAATTTTAACAAGCGAGTATTTTGTGTTCTAAACAACACGCGAAATGCAGTGTCTCTGGACACAACGTGACCACTGGCGACAATGTGTCTGCCGATTGAAGACGCCGGGAGCTTCCGGTGTGTCGGCTCCTCGCGGCTAGCCACTCCTGTGTGTTGTATCTTGTTGACCCATTGAGGTATGTGTTCTGACACCCGTTTGTTAAGCTGTCTCTCCGTTCGACCAATGTAAACGGCCTGGCATCTACATGTGAATTGGTAAATACAATTGTTTGTGGCGTACAGAGGAACAGGCTCTTTGACTGTTGGTGTAGGAATGGGTACGGTTTTACATCTAATGACTGGAGTTGCCGCACAGAATGTTCGACCTACTGCTGTAGTAAGCCGGTCTTGTAGACGTTGCATTACGTCATCCCCTCGAAAGGTTAGCTGGATGAATACCTTGAGTTTAGGGACTGTGGTTACGTCTGCTTTGGGTTTGGGCTGTTGGCAATGGCGCTTTATAAATCCTGTGGAGTACCCATTCAGGTTTAAGACATTCTTCAGAGTTTCAAATTCCTCTGTCAGTGTGTCCTGGGTGCATATCTTTCTAGCACGGTCAAACAAGGTCCGTACTAAGCCCCGTTTGTACTGGACAGGTGTGAAGCTCTGAAAATTTAGGTATTGGCCAGTCCATGTTTCTTTGCGGTACACCGATCTTTGAATTGTGCCGTCTGCTCTACGTCTCATTAGAATATCTAGGAACGGTAACGCTTCGTTGTGTTCGTGTTCCATAGATAGAGAGATGTTTTTATGCGTCTTGTTCATTGTGGCCTGAAACGATGTTGCTTGTAGCTCGTCTGTGGTGATAATTAGTATATCGTCCACATAACGCCGGTAAAAGGCCAAGTTGTTGATGTCTGAGGATCTCTTTTCTTCTAAGTGTGCCATGAAGATGTCCGCTAGAATAGGACCAAGAGGACTCCCCATGGCCACTCCGTCAATTTGGCGGTATGACTTAGTTAGAAAATTGAATTGGATGTTGGCGGTACATAGTAGTAGTAGCCTCTCCAGAATAGGTGTTGGTATGCCTAATTTTAGTTGTTTGTCTTCAATGCGTTCCCTTATTATTTTCACTGTCTCCTCTAATGGAACGTTAGTGAATAGGGAGGCTATATCCATGGATGCCATGTGTTTGTTATTTATGTCCATAGTATCCAATAATTCCACCAGTTGGAATGTATCTCTGAGTATTTTTGGATCGAAGGACTGTCGTACTGGCTTTAACATTTCGGCTAACCATCTCGCCATTCGGTGTTGTGCAGAGTTAACCATGGACAGGATAGGTATTAGCGGGATGCCGGGCTTGTGAAGTTTGGGTAGACCGTACATCTGAGGAGTGTGCGAGCCACGTGGTGTGAGCGTTTTTGCAGTGGCCTCACTGATGAGTCCCGCATTCACAAGTGACTGGATCTCTTTCCTCATTATAGCATCCAGGTCCTCCGACTTGTTTACTTTTTGATCTATCCTGAATTTGGATTCATCTGACAATATTACATCCATTTTTCTCTGGTAATCTGACATGTCCATCAGTACTGTACCGCTCCCTTTGTCAGGTTTCAGTATGACGAGGGTTTTGTTAGCCTTTAACGCTTTTAAGGCAGTAAGGTGTTCGTTGGTCAGCGGACACGTCTGTTTAGAGGGTGTTGTGCGATACTGGTGTTCTAAATCTACCAGTTTGGCCTTCAGCCACCCGACCGACTCAGCAGAGGTAGGTGATAACTTGGAGACTTGATCGAACAACATTTCAAACTGTGCTTGCGACTCAACACGGTTGATGTGTTTAGGCTTTATGCAGAATTTTAATCCGTATGCAAGGGCCTCCGTTTCAATGTTGTTGAGTACGTATGACGATAAGTTCCTCACATACTTCTCTGGGTTGTCTAGTACTGACGTTGTTACCTTTTCAGTGCTCAGTGATTTGTTGAGGCGAGCACTCTCTGCGATTTTCACCTTGTACACTGTTTCTGTACAGAATTTAGTGAACTTCAAGTAGCCATACAAGCTCAATTCTTGGGTGACGTAGTAGACTGAACTGTGTGTGCGCTTCAAGTTGGCCAGCTTGGACTGGGTTTCTTCTATCTGGTTTTTTGTCAGTCGTCTCAGGTTTTTTCTTGTCGGACATATTCTGTCCGTCCTCAGAGATCTGAAATACCGGTGAGGAAATATCCCCGTCCTTAGGCATTCCTCGAGAAATCTCAATCGACAATCCTGTAGCGATATTTTACACTTCAGCTTGAGTAATCCATCTAATCGCTTCACAGTTGGTAATGGGAGGCGACGTTTGAGAAATTCAAAACAATGTTTTCCCGTAGTGAATTTGAATAACGAAGACACAAACAATAGATTGCACGATTTATTGCCTGGCATATTTCGCTGCATCTCGTCAGGTACATACTGCAGAAATCACACAACTTACGTGAAATTAACTAGATAAATCCTTCAAGTTGAAATATACACAATTTCGCACAGTAATGTCAATTATCTACCACGGTAATTTTAAGCTGACTAACATGTCTTTCTGTTTACACAATTCTGGCTTGCGTTGATAGATCATAATTGCTTCTGCAAATTTTAACAAGCGAGTATTTTGTGTTCTAAACAACACGCGAAATGCAGTGTCTCTGGACACAACGTGACCACTGGCGACAATGTGTCTGCCGATTGAAGACGCCGGGAGCTTCCGGTGTGTCGGCTCCTCGCGGCTTGCCACTCCTGTGTGTTGTATCTTGTTGACCCATTGAGGTATGTGTTCCGACACCCGTTTGTTAAGCTGTCTCTCCGTTCGACCAATGTAAACGGCCTGGCATCTACATGTGAATTGGTAAATACAATTGTTTGTGGCGTACAGAGGAACAGGCTCTTTGACTGTTGGTGTAGGAATGGGTACGGTTTTACATCTAATGACTGGAGTTGCCGCACAGAATGTTCGACCTACTGCTGTAGTAAGCCGGTCTTGTAGACGTTGCATTACGTCATCCCCTCGAAAGGTTAGCTGGGTGAATACCTTGAGTTTAGGGACTGTAGTTACGTCTGCTTTGGGTTTGGGCTGTTGGCAATGGCACTTTATAAATCCTGTGGAGTACCCATTCAGGTTTAAGACATTCTTCAGAGTTTCAAATTCCTCTGTCAGTGTGTCCTGGGTGCATATCTTTCTAGCACGGTCAAACAAGGTCCGTACTAAGCCCCGTTTGTACTGGACAGGTGTGAAGCTCTGAAAATTTAGGTATTGGCCAGTCCATGTTTCTTTGCGGTACACCGATCTTTGAATTGTGCCGTCTGCTCTACGTCTCATTAGAATATCTAGGAACGGTAACGCTTCGTTGTGTTCGTGTTCCATAGATAGAGAGATGTTTTTATGCGTCTTGTTCATAGTGGCCTGAAACGATGTTGCTTGTAGCTCGTCTGTGGTGATAATTAGTATATCGTCCACATAACGCCGGTAAAAGGCCAAGTTGTTGATGTCTGAGGATCTCTTTTCTTCTAAGTGTGCCATGAAGATGTCCGCTAGAATAGGACCAAGAGGACTCCCCATGGCCACTCCGTCAATTTGGCGGTATGACTTAGTTAGAACGTCGTGACTTGGAGACAAGTCTAGATTTGAGTCACTTTAATTACCTGGCATCTGTGGCTTCTGGGATAGTGAGACTAGCGGTTTCATAATTCTCCGATATACGGAGTCAGAGGTTCAAAATCGCCGGAGGGGATTCAGTACATTACTGAACTAAAGTTAATTAGTAAATCAAAGTCAATTAATGTTGTGGTTGATTGCCACCTCCATTCAAAGGCCAGGCAGCTAATTGTAAAAAACTGTAAAAATTGTAAACTACTTGATGCAGAGACAGTTTGTATTTTCATATGTGACTCAGCCGAAGCATCGGAGATGTCAAATGTCATTTGATTGGTCCTTCTTCAACCTGTCTCAAATGTCATCTGTTATTTGATTAGTCCTTCTTCAACCTGTCTCAAATGTCATATTTCAATTGATTCGTTCCTTTTCAATCTACTTAAGTGACATTGGGTATGTATGCAAAAGATGGAGACTTTAACTGTGGTGTGAACCGTAAGGCCTTCACAAACTCTAGCCAATGATGTAATGAGTTTCGGTGACCAATTCCTTGCCTTGGAAATAACTAAGGCAATTAACCAAATGATGATTTGCTCAAATAGAAACAGAAAGATGCTTATTTTTTATTTATTTTTACACAGTTAAATATATGTACATCACCATCATCAATCCATGGAGCTAAGTTGAGTTGAGTTGAGTCAAGAGCCGACATCACAGCACTCAGGACATGCCCATGAATGCCCCATCCTCATCTTCATCAGCGCCAACCTATGGATTAGTTGTGAAACTTCATAATCATTCCATTTTTGTGT
This sequence comes from Cepaea hortensis, assembly GCA_963921405.1. Classification (NCBI taxonomy): domain Eukaryota; kingdom Metazoa; phylum Mollusca; class Gastropoda; order Stylommatophora; family Helicidae; genus Cepaea; species Cepaea hortensis. Next base: position 516,096,481 of record OY992876.1, on the reverse strand, counting down.
TTTGTGCTGCTCTCGTTAATTCCATGTAGTATTTGTTCATCAAGAATGATGATAACCATTCCTTTTATTCGGTGGGCTTGAAAGTTTAGAGCCGTGAGTTCTAAGATGGCTGGTAAGGCCTATTTTGGCTCGAAATGTTCTTAGACAATGTGGGCAAAGAATGCTTGACATTCCAGGAGGAGGTTCTCCTGAAGTGTTTTTTTTTTTTTTGGTTTCTGTCCAGCCTTTTTTTTTTATAGCTCTTGCAGTCCTAATTGCTTCAAACGTGACTGCATCCTTGCAAAATTATGTACGCCATGAATTTTGGTCTTTGGCAGCAGTCTGCCAAGTGTCGTGATGAATTCCAAAAGCTTTAGTGAGATCTTCAGAGTGCTGCCTTTGGGGAGTCTTTCACAGCGCAGCTCGCCTCAAAAAAATTCTCTTCGGGAGCCTGTGATCTGACATGCGAGTCAAGTGACTAGCGCAGCGAATCTAATTCTTCATTAGTAGAGTGTGGATACTGGGCATGGATGCTGTTTCTAAGGCTTCAGTGTCTGGTGTCTTGCCTTGCCATTGAATTTCGTGTATGTCTGCGTTGATAGATCTGTGGCTGTATGTTTTATCAATGTTGTCTTTTCTACAGTAGTGTGTTCTCCGTTACTCTCTTTAGTGTTTCCTCATTATTTAAGGCAAGAGTAGGGAACGTCAAATCCGCAAAATAATTCAGTATGGCCATGCCAAGGCACTGAACTGATCCACGTCTCGTGTGATCGAGTGAGATGGCGAAACATGACCGGTCACGGTTATCGGCATGGCACATGATGAATGAACTACTTCTCTAGCGACTCTAGATAATCCTGGAATATTACATTCTTGTGTGTTTTCTGTTGTTCTCCTTAATTCCACATGTCTTTGCATAAATAGATCTGTAGCATGTTTTACATATGTCTCTGGAGTACCCTCTTCTCTGTTAGCATCAATGTGCTCTCTAGTACTCATTTTGGTGTTGTTTTATTATTTAGGGCAGGGGTGGGGACTGTCCGGCTGGCGAAATAGTTCGGCCTGGCCCTGCCAAAGCAACCTCAATTAAATAAATCTAGGAGATGTATAAACAGTCATCAATAAATCTAAAGAAGTGTCGATAAAAGAGGTCTTTCGTCGAACGAATGAACAAAGTTTATTTTCATAGGGTTGCAAATTGAGCAGGAAGGCCACACGCACATTCACAGAGACACTCACACATGCACAAACATACATGTATACATTCATACATACATTCATATATACATTCATATATACATAAATCATTTACACAGACTTTCAGTTATACAGCCACTCAATAACACACTCACACATGCACAAACATACATGTATACATACATACACACATTCATATATACATTCATATATACATAAATCATTTACACAGACGTTCAGTTATACAGCCACTCAATAACACACTCACACATGCACAAACATACATGTATACATACATACACACATTCATATATACATTCATATATACATAAATCATTTACACAGACGTTCAGTTATGCAGCCACTCAATAACACACTCACTTGCATACACATACACCCACTGACAATCACAAACACACTAACAACCACTTATCGAGCTTACACTAGAGTACGAAATGGACAGGGCCAAAATGACTACAAAGCTCGCTGGATAGACAATATATATATATATAACATAGGTGGCCAGTTAAAATGAAGTCTTTGGTTGTTGTTGTTGTTGTTTTTGTTTTTAAACGTTTGCTAGCTTTGATCTCAAGCACATTCCACACACATGCTGTTACTTATAGTGGACTAGACTGATTTTTGCATGTGGATTAGCTTTCCCTATTACCAGTGTCCCTCACCATCAGACGAACCCACTCTTCAGAGGTACTTGTAATTTACTTCCCCAAGTCAATAATATAAAATAACACAAAGTAATGCATCTTTACAGAACAGAATTATGAAATATACACATACATACAAAAACACAAATCACAATCACGGAGAAGACCCTCGAGTGACTACATTACGGCCCAAAAACGAGATGAGAAGAATAACAATATTCTTTTTTAAAAATGATCATTGAAGAGAGAATGAAAATGAAAACACAAATATTTGATACTCATTTCATAATCCCAGGCTGTGATAAGGACATGAATAGGACCCTGCTACTTTTATACAGACAGCCGTAGGGGTCTGTGGGTCATGGGGAACGGGGGAGGGGGTGGTAACTAAGGCGGAAACTGGAAGCAATGGAGATGTGATGGTTGACCGAGAGTGGAAACTAACGAGTGCTCCAGTGGCAATACATGTCAGTGAAAGGTTGGCCCTAGTGGACGAATATTGAAGAGCAATGATGTGTGCTCCCAAGTATGATGGTAATAGTAACGAAACTAATTTTCTGTGCCCCTTTATGTGTCCTCAAGTCAAGGACGATAAGTCAACATTTTAGTTCAGTTGACCTATGTAGGGTTGAGCCCGCTACCTCGCCATCAGCACATCTGAAGTGTAAGAGCGTGGGCTCTTATCCATTCCGCCAAGCTGACCTCCTTGAAGTCTTTACCAACGTAACAAGAACAAAACCACTTGAATATATACATAGACAAAAAACAAGTGGCTACTTCCATAGAGATGCTTGCTAATCTGGGAATATAACAACTGCAAACGGAAACCAGGAAGTGAAAAGAAATTAAAACACGCGGATAGCAGACAACAATGAAATATAAAGAAGTCAAGAAAAAGAACATAGATAGCAATATCAATAATCAGGTCGCAACATCATCAACACCAGATAACACCACACGCCTCGTCACCTAGAAGCAGTTGCACCCATCACATTAGGGATGAGTTGAGTAAATGTTTGACCAAATATAGCAAGCTTATTTATTTGTAAGTTGATAATTTTGTATGCCCACAAATGATGCTATAACATTTATAAACTATAACGATCCGATTGACCCTTGGCAGAGAAGTTTCCCCGCCCCTGCTGTAGGGTGTGATCGAGATAATAGTTTTTGATTTTCTATTAGTTTAACTGATTCAGTGGCAAACAAAACGAACGTTTGGACCAAGCATGCTACGCAATCACATGAACAAGTATTATAATGGGAATTTTCGTTCACTGAGCATTTAAATTGCGGAAGATGCCACAAAACAATCAAAATAACATGATGACCCCCTGCTATGGCGATATATCGTCCTTCAGTCCACACAGGAGGTCACGTGCGGTGGTATATTATCCCTCGACGCTGAATCAGTTAAGAATTCTTCTAAAACATGCATACTGGAAGAAATAGACAGTTTTAAATCTCTACATTTTATTATTGATAGATGTGATTGATAGATGCATTTGTACAAATAGTAAATATTTCACCCATGAACTGTTTAATATTAAAAGTAAAACTTACAGTTGTATTGTGTTGTGACGTTATTTATGGTGAAGAATCTGTATCACTGAGCTAACGATAAACACAGAAGTCGTCAGTCACTTCAAGGTGAAGTGGAAGAGAGTACATGGTGATTATCTCAGTCACTTCAAGGTGACGTGGAAGAGTGTACATGGTGATTATCTCAGTCACTTCAAGGTGAAATGGAAAAGTGTACATGGTGATTATCTCAGTCACTTAAAGGTGAAGTGGAAGAGTGTACATGGTGATTATCTCAGTCACTTCAAGGTGAAGTGGAAGAGTGTACATGGTGATTATCTCAGTCACTTCAAGGTGAAGTGGAAGAGTGTACATGGTGATTATCTCAGTCACTTCAAGGTGAAGTGGAAGAGTGTACATGGTGATTATCTCAGTCACTTAAAGGTGAAGTGGAAGAGTGTACATGGTGATTATCTCAGTCAATTCAAGGTGAAGTGGAAGAGTGTACATGGTGATTATCTCAGTCACTTCAAGGTGAAGTGGAAGAGTGTACATGGTGATTATCTCAGTCACTTCAAGGTGAAGTGGAAAAGTGTACATGGTGATTATCTCAGTCACTTAAAGGTGAAGTGGAAGAGTGTACATGGTGATTATCTCAGCCACTTCAAGGTGAAGTGGAAGAGTGTACATGGTGATTATCTCAGTCACTTCAAGGTGAAGTGGAAGAGTGTACATGGTGATTATCTCAGTCACTTCAAGGTGAAGTGGAAAAGTGTACATGGTGATTATCTCAGTCACTTCAAGGTGAAGTGGAAGAGAGTACATGGTGATTATCTCAGTCACTTAAAGGTGAAGTGGAAGAGTGTACATGGTGATTATCTCAGTCACTTCAAGGTGAAGTGGAAGAGTGTACATGGTGATTATCTCAGTCACTTCAAGGTGAAGTGGAAAAGTGTACATGCTGATTATCTCAGTCACTTAAAGGTGAAGTGGAAGAGTGTACATGGTGATTATCTCAGTCACTTCAAGGTGAAGTGGAAGAGTGTACATGGTGATTATCTCAGTCACTTCAAGATGAAGTGGAAAAGTGTACATGGTGATTATCTCAGTCACTTAAAGGTGAAGTTTAAAAGTGTACATGGTGATTATCTCAGTCACTTAAAGGTGAAGTGGAAGAGTGTACATGGTGATTATCTCAGTCACTTAAAGGTGAAGTGGAAAAGTGTACATGGTGATTATCTCAGTCACTTCAAGGTGAAGTGGAAAAGTGTACATGGTGATTATCCATATTGTTGGATGGTTAACTACATGCGGGGACCAGCCTCATCTGCTTCTACTGCTACTAGTTCTGTACTAGCTTTTCTTATATCCGAGGTATTAATAGCATTCGTCACATCTCCGAAGTATTAGCAAGATCTCTGAGGTATTAGCAACATGCATCACATCTCTGAGGTATTAGCGACATTTGTCACATCTCTGAGGTATTAGCAACATGCATCACATCTCTGAGGTATTAGCATCATGCATCACATCTCTGAGGTATTAGCGAAATTTGTCACATCTCTCAGGTATTAGCGACATTTGTCAGATCTCTGAGGTATTAGCATCATGCATCACATCTCTGAGGTATTAGCGACATTTGTCACATCTCTGAGGTATTAGCGACATTTGTCACATCTCTGAGGTATTAGCGACATTCGTCACATCTCTGAGGTATTAGCGACATTTGTCACATCTCTGAGGTATTAGCGATATTAGTCACATCTCTGAGTTATTAGCGACATTCGTCACATCTCTGAGGTATTAGCGACATTTGTCACATCTCTGAGGTATTAGCGACATTTGTCACATCTCTGAGGTATTAGCGATATTAGTCACAACTCTGAGGTATTAGCGATATTTGTCACATCTCTGAGGTATTAGCGATATTTTTCACAACTCTGATGTATTAGCGATATTTGTCACAACTCTGATGTATTAGCGATATTTTTCACATCTCTGAGGTATTAGCGATATTTGTCACATCTCTGAAGTATTAGCGATATTTGTCACATCTCTGAGGTATTAGCGATATTTGTCACATCTCTGAGGTATTAGCGATATTTGTCACATATCTGAGGTATTAGCGATATTTGTCACATCTCTGAGGTATTAGCGATATTTGTCACATCTCTGATGTATTAGCAGCGTTCATCACACCACTGCGGTATTAACGATATGTGTCACATATCTGAGGTATTAGCGATATTTGTCACATCTCTGAGGTATTAGCGATATTTGTCACATCTCTGAGGTATTAGCAACATTTATCACATCTCTGAAGTATTAGCGATATTTGTCACATCTCTGAAGTATTAGCGACATTCAGCACATCTCTGAGGTATTAGCTACATTCATCACATCTCTGGGGTATTATCGACAGTCGTCAAATCTTGGAATTATTAGCGACATGCGTCTCATCTCCGAGGAATTAGCAATGTTCATCAAATCTCCGAGGTGTTGGCGACATTCATCACAGCTCTGAGGTATTAGCGATATTTGTAACATCTCTGAGGTATTAGCGACATTCGTCTCACCTCGAAAGAATTAACAACATTCATCACATCTTCGAGGAATTAGCGACGTTAATCACATCTCGGAGGAATTAGTAATATTCATCACATCTCCGAGGAATTATCAACATTTATCACATCTCCGAGGAATTAGCAACATTTATCACATCTCCGAGGAATTAGCAACATTCGTCTCAGAAACCATATCTCTGCTGTTTTCATGGTCGTTTGTTCGCGCACATTCCATGATTCACTTTCCCTAACAGTAGAATACGTCCGATGTAACACTTCAGTCTTCTCTTTCTGACATTGAAAAGATGATTTCATTTGATTGCCAAAAATTCACAAGTTAGTTGCATATCCTTTACAGGACGTTGCAGTTAACACCAGCATTTTTAGCGATTGTGATCTCTTTGCAAATTTACGTTCAGTAGTTTGCCATTGTTTTATGAACTATCGGCACCCATACTATTTCGTAGAAAAAACCAACGGAACGTGGTCTGCTGCCAAATCACCCACAGCTGTGTTTCGAACGTGGGTATAAGGAATTACGAACAACACCCGTAACACCTTCGCCACGAAACACGCTAATGACATCACAAACAGCCAAAGAATGCTGGGGTTGACATTGACGTCCTGCAAAGAATATGCAACTAACTTTTAACTTCATAAGACTTATCGTACACAAAGGAAAATCTAAGCATCTGTTAAAAGATTGTAACACTGGCTGAGGCAAGTAAAGATGCAAAATCAACTTCCAGCGTATACTAAAGATTGAATCTAGTGTATTTGCAACCAGTGTGTTATTGCAGCGATTATCATCTGCACCTTGCAACATTTGCCGGGTCAGACTGAGTAAAATACAGAGTAACCCCAGAGCCCTACGATGTCCATTTTTACGGCTAAAATACTTAATTCATTCACAACAGCTATGGCAACAAAGTCCGACAGAAAATCTGAGCCCGGACAGGCAATCTGGGGGCATCCAATTGTCGAAGTCAGTAGAGGGCAAAATTCTGAGCAATGGATACTGTGCAGAAGACATGGCAAACATTGATCTCAGAAGAAACAGAAGACGGCCAGACTCCCTAAACGAATGTTTCACGGTGAGCTGTGTTGTGGTAAACGCTCCCAAAGCGGCCACGGGAAAAGCTTTAAATACACTCTGAAGATCTAACTAAAAGCTTTTGGAATTAATCACGACACTTAGGAGACTGCTGCCAAAGACCTACATTCGTGGCGTACATTATTACGCAAGGGTGTAGTCATTTGTGAAGCAAACCGGACTGTAAGAGCTGTGACAACAAGGATGAGGGGGAAAAAAGCGCAGGGTATCCTCCTCCTGGAACTTCAAGCAATCTTTGTCCACATTGTCAAAGAACATTTTCAGCCTAAATACGCCTCGCCAGCCATTTTATAACTCACGGCTAACAATTTCACTCCCACTGGATGAAATGAATGCTCTTCATTATTCTTGGTGGACAAACACCATAAACACAGAATTCACAAACAATGTGCAGCACGATTTATTGTCTGGCATATTTCCCTGCATCTCGGCAAGTACATACTGTAGAGTTATATTACATATTTTACGATGCAGAACACTGTTGGCAAGCTACTGGAGAAAATTGTAGCACACAGACTTGCTTGTGACTTGGAACAGCTCGGCTGCTTCCCGCCCACACTTGGAGGATACAGACGCAACAAAGAGTCATGGCTGAATGCGGCGGTCTTTGCTCAAGATGTTTACGAAGGATTTCAGGTCAGAGAAGAGACATGTGCGGCCGCCATAGACTTAGAGGACGCATATAACAGAGTATCTTTCGAGCACTTGATGCAAACCCTCCTCAGGCTGAAAGTGCACCCTCGCCTTGTACGATGGATAGCTGCAGTTCTACTCCAAAGGAAGGTGGTGCTAAGATGCGGGAGTTGATCTTCTGAGCCGATAACGATATGCCCAGGATTGCCGCATGGCTCACTACTGTCACCAGTACTCATCAACGTGTATACGGTGCCGATCACTGAACAACAGTTGGACGGGAGGGGTAGAACTCTGTCATTCGTTGACGACATCCTCGTGTATCGACAGGGTGGATATAGACAGACGGTTGCCAATGATATGCAGGGCGAACTAGATCGAATATCCTCATGGTGTGCTGATGCCGTTGCCCTTGTCAACCCTGCAAAGGCATCGGTTACATGGTTCTCACTAAACAACCATATTGTGAAAACAGACCTGCCGGCAGTAAGAATGGATGGGAGCATTTTGAGTAGAACCCAGTCAATGACATATCTTGGCGTGAGGCTTGATCGTAGCCTGTTCTTCAGAAATCATGTCGATTATGTCATAACGAAGGCTCGAAAAGGTTTGTCAGCAATGAGAGTCATGGCGACTGCCAATATCGAGCAAAGACTGCTAATACTTCTGTTCCAAGGACTTGTGCTTTCACGCATCGAGTATGCCCTGGCCATCCTCACTGTCAGCCCTACACAGATTGGAAGACTTGAAAAGGTACAAAACGAAGCCATGCGCATCATTTTGGGCTCCACGAGAGACACCAGCTGTGTAGCAATGAGATACCTCCTTGACTTCCCGACAATGGAACACAGGATCAAGATCTGGAGAGCTCGTGCATACTTAAAAATAAGTGCAGATGAGCAGCACCCTCTGCATGACGCTATATTCAGAGAAAAGGGTGACAGGCTAAAGAGGGGCAAATCATGGATGGGTCGAACGGAAGATGTCGTCAGACAGGTCTGCAGTCTTACCAGTATCAACCCCGGCAAGGAATAGGTGCCGGTGCCTCCAGCTTTTAAGGGCACTTTCTCCTTCTCCTGCATTATCACACTCAATAGACGGTGCAGAGAGCAGAACCCTGCCGCTGTCAATGCAGAGGTTAACGCGCTCATCTATGAACACTCAGATAGCCCCGAAGTGCTCATCTATACAGATGGATCTGTTGTAAAGCAGCAGAGAAGTGCGTGGGCATTTACAGCCCGTTCAGCGGGCCTAACCGTTCAAGAATCCAGTGGTGCCCACTCTATGACCACGAGCAGCATGACGATGGAGGTGATGGCAGTTACACAGGCTTTCATATGGCTGGAATCACAGCATTATACCAACGTGTGTGTACTAAGTGATTCAATGAGCATGATTCAGAAGGTCGAAGCTGGATCTGTACGTAGACAGTGGACTGAGTCTATGCGGAAATCTGTTGTCCGTAAAGTCACCTTCATCTTCATCCCGGGACATGCGGGAGTCGAGGGAAATGAACGAGCTGACAAACTGGCTGGCTCTGCACCCCCTGTAGATGGCCAGCCCATGGATCGTGCCGATGTTATTAACGTCCTCAAAGATATGGCGAGAACAGAGGACTTTGACGTCAGTGATTCCACATCGCTGTCCAGGATGGAAGACCTGCGAGTAAGAATCGGCACAGCCAGACGCGAGAGGTACATCGGGAAAACAAGGCGCCTCGTCAACCAACACAGAACTGGCACTATTAGCCACCGGACGCTGATGGATATGCTGGGGGGAGGATCTGAGCACCTATGGACATGTCCGGAGTGCAATGAAGATACCCCAACTGATAACTGATAACTGACTGATTACATATTTTTTTTTTCGCGTGTCCATCCTGTTTCAGAATATTGCGGTCAACATCAGCATCTTTCAGCTGTATGTTAATTCCTAAGCTAGATTACGCTCGCCGGCTTCGTGGCTTAGAGGTTATGTCTTTTCTCCGTAATCTCGTATACTCTCGTAGGTAACGTGATGACGGTGAGAATCAGCAGTGGTTCGAATCGCATCGGTAACTTACGGGGTATGTGAGCCGGCCGCTCAGAAAGCAATGGCAAACTACTGAGCGTAATCTTGCCAAGAGATCAACAATCAGCTGAAAGATGCTGGTGTTGACAGCGATGTCCTGTAAAGGATGTGCACACCAAAAAAAAAAAAAAAATTACTCTCATCAGCACGCCACGACTTTCTGTGCGACCGGTTCCATACTCTCATAAGTCACTGGCGCGACTCGAACCGCTTCTAATTCTCGTGCGCTCACATCAACCACGAGAGTATTCGGGGTTACGGAGAAAGCTGCTAACTCCTCAGCCAGGGAGTCCGGCATATTACATGTGAAGTGAATAAATGAATAATACTTCAGCTGAAACAATTAAAACACATAGTCACAGGTATTGTTCGAATGTCTGAACAAAACCCACTTTAATGGCTTCATTGCTGACGCCTCACTGTGTGTTAACAATTCGACGAACAAAAAACTATTGCTCACAAATGGCGAGGCGTTTTAGCAATTAGTCTGTTTTGTTCAAACAGAAAGAGGTCGTTGTAAGTTTGAAATTACCCTGGGGATAACAGATGTTCCACATTCTAACAATACCTGTTACTTTGTGTTTCAATTGTTTCAGCTTGAGTATTATTCATGTATTCACTTTAATATGATATATATCTCTGCAGTGTACATCTGACGAGATGCAGCGAAATATGCCAGGCAATAAGTTGTGCACCATATTTTGTATGCCTTCTATGTTTAAAGTCCTCCAGTTAATTATCCTGTATTTATTTTCCTGGTATGGCTTGTGTGATGTTTCGCCTGAATGTACGCGTCTCCTAATTATGTGCTTATAGCTGATCACATCAACTTCCTGGTCCGACAACATCCCTCTTTGCCTACATGTTCCGGTTTAAACACGGTTGTTTTGGCTTGTGAATGAAGCGATAACCACTTCGGCCACTTGAGTAAGCCAGGTTTTACAGATGGGACAAGAGCCTGCCATCAGATCTCCTTCCTGTGTTAGTCGTGTTTTGTTTGAGCCTCTGTGACGAGGCACTTCAATTGAAACCAGGAATTAGATTTCCAAGAGCGAAACTGTGCAGAAAACTGATTTATATGTTACATGACATAATGATTAACTGCCATTGTTGTCTTTTTATCTTGCGCTTCTCCTGCGTTTTAACCCCCCCCCCCCCCCCCTATCATTGTCATTATCAACATCATTATCATCAGTATAATTATAAGCATCATTATCATTATCATCACCATTATCATGATTAAAGTTGGAGCGGGTTTGCCTGATGGCGAGGGACACTGGTCATAAGGACAGTTCATGCACACGCAAAACATCAGTCCAGTGTAATATAATTTGAAGCTTGTTCAAAGCTAGCGATCGCAAGGAAACATCTCATCATCATCATCATCATCATCATCATCATCATCATCATCATCATCATCATCATCATCATCATCATCATCAGACGAAGAAATCCTGAAGCAGCTACGAGAAGAGAATCTTAACATCCGATTCTTGAAAGCGGAGCGGCTCCTCACCTACTCCAAGATACCTACAACCTTGGCAGTGGTGACGACGGAGGGCAGCGAGATGCCGATCACAGTATCAATCAACAAGAGAATACAACAGCCAGAGAGATTCATTCCAAGGATCACCCAATGTTCCAGATGTCAGAGGGCCGGCCACAGCAGAGCAGCATGTCGCAGTAAGATGGAAATCTGCCGGTACTGCTCCGATCACCACACCTTCAATAGGTGTCCGCTGGCCAAGCTGGACACGGACTTCCGAGCACCCAACAACAAAAGAAAGTGCACCAACTGCCTGGGCAAGCATGGAGCAAGATACTTGGGCTGTCCGTACCTGCAACGACACAGAGACGTATTAAAGCTCGCCATCAACTCAAAGACACCATACAACGAAGCAATGCTGAGGTGCGAGACAGCCACTGGTATATCACAAGCTGAAAGAGATCAACTACAAAAGCAGATAGACGAGTTGAAGAAATAAGTCAAGGCACTGCTGACGCCGACTCCGGCCAGCGATAATGAAAAACTACTGGCGGAAATGAAGGAGCTCCAGCAAAACATCAAGCAAGAAGTGGAACATATGGCACTGATAAAGAAGGAGAACGAAGAAATCCTACAAACCATTAAATGAGAGCGAGAACTACAGAAAGCTGAAATGGAACTTTTCCGAAACAAAACAACAGAAGCCGTACAAGAAATTACAGAGAAAACGCAAGATGACAACCAAGACACCGAGCCTGAACCGCAAGCTAATACCGCGAGCAGCCCAACCACGACGCCCGAAACATTCAAAGGGAAGCCAATATCCCGTCAGACATCCGAAGAAAACCGAGATGAGCACCCTGACGACGGCAGAGACTTCACGGTCATCCCTCAAGGGAAGGCTGGGACAGTCCATGGCATTTTCCCCCCATCCAGGGTGGCATCCATAGTTGCAGCGCCCTAGTGCTGGGCTCACCGAGGGAATGGTCACGTCCTGCTCATGGCTGCTTTAATTCCTCACTTCAATATATTGGGCATTTCGTTCGCCCCGGGCCGTTCCCGCACAAACCAGAAAAGTTTGCAGATGGTATCCACTCAGCGAGTTTTCGATTCGGACATGTGCCTGTCGCTGTACCCGGGGACAATATAGTCAGAGCGCGACTCTATAGTTCTGGGCACGACGGACATCCGGAAAACTAGCTAGTCAGAGCTGTTCCGGACACTAGCTATTCGGAAAAATAGTTAGACAGAGCCGTTCCTAGCACGAAAGACACTTCACTCGGACGTTTTATGCGTTGTGCTTGATTTATTTGCACCCGTAGGCCAGCACATTCTACTTCAGCGGGCATTTTTACAGGTTTGCCTTCCCGAGGTTTCGAGAGACGTTAGACATTTTTTGCTGTGGTGTCGCCCACATCTCAGCTGGTCAAGGTAGAACGGTCAACGACATCACGGGCAACCCTCAAGGGAAGGCAGGGGCTGACCATGGGCATTCCCTCGCTATCCAAGGAGGCTTCCATAATTGCAGAGCCGGCACATATTGCTCTGAGACTGGGCTCACACTAGGAGTTGTAATGTCCTGCTCATGGCTGCTTTAATTCCTCACTTCCATGTATTGGGCATTATTTCGCTTGCCACTGGACGCTCAGCACACACCAGGAACGGTCAGTCTGCGGGCGACATCCACTAGGTAAGCTTTCGCTTCGGACTTCGGACCACGCAATGGGTTCGCTAGCCAAGCGTTCCATTTCGTGTTATTGAGACGTTTGTCCACCTTTGACTACTCTCTGTGAATATAGATACAGACATTTTGCGTAACCATTTCGTGCGACATTTTCTACCTGTTGTTCTCGCTCAAGAGGTAGGCTACATGTGCTGCCGGCTCAGTACCTTACCCCCATGCACCAGTGAGCAAGAAACGGCCAGGCTCTCACATTTGTGGATCCCACATATCCCCCAGATGAGAGCCTTCGAACAAGTATCTGAACTGAGCATGTAGCGTGCTCTGCATCTCACCTCCATTTTTCGGTAGTTGGGTATCGGCCTGGCTCTCACATCCGAGGGTTTATGGCTTAGAGGCGTTCATCCATGTCCCTCGAATGGGAGCCTCAGAGTATGTGTCTGGACCTCTAAATATCGGCATCGTGCACCTGATTTAGACTTTGACTGCTATCCTCAGCCTTACCTGCAGAGCAGCAGGTTGTGTCTCGCTTAGTCTGGTCCCTATCCCAAGGCCTGTCCGACATGTAGTTTTGTTTCCGTCGACAATGCTCTTGGGGTTACTGGGACACGCACCCCCTCCCCCCCCCCCCTCCGCGGTGGGAGGGGGGATGTTTTTGTTTAATCATCTTCATTGCCTTCTGTTTTCTCTTAGGACCTTTTTGTGGTCGAAAGGTGTGAACGTTATCATTGTCCCTCTATCCACTGTTGACACACCAACTGGACTGTAAGACAACCATACGCATGCTGATCGACCTTCAGGGGAAGGCAGATGCAGACCATGGGTTTTCCTGCCATCCAAGAAGGCGTCCATAATTGCAGAGCCGGCATATGAGGCCTTGGTTCTGGGCTCACCCAAGGAATCGTCACGTCCTGCTCATGGCTGCCTAACGTCCATATATTGAACTCTCCGTGCAACCCAAGCTGCACTTTCGGGGGGGGGGGGGGGGCGCTCGTGGTTGCAGTTCGCAGGTTTTGGACTTTGTTTCGTGCACACGGTATGCGGTCAAGTTTCTAGCCCAGCAATTTTCCATTTCACAGCCACTGTAACATTTCCCACACACATGTTTGGGGGACGTATTTGCTTGGGATGTTGCCTTGCACATTAGAGACATACAATGTCTTTCTTACAGTTTTGAATGAATCACCAAAAAAAAAAAAAAAAAAAACGAGAAGTAGATTGTGAGCTTCACTAAAACACGATTACAAGAAAAACATTGGACGTTGCGGCCAAAGCCTTCGTCAGCACAGAACTAACAGACACAAGCCGACACAAACCTTCATGAAACACACTACATGACAATATTAAGGGTACTTATCTGAATCTGTATCCTAGTTTGTATTGACTGACGACTGACACGCATTCGACTGCTAGCAGTGGATTGTATGGACCGGATGTATGGTCAACGGGTAAAAGGTCAATACCGTGAGAAAGATATTGGCTAAACAACTCAGCGGGTAGGGGTAGGGGTGGAGAGGCGCCCATGTGGGCAAAAGTTAAAAATTAGGAAGCGAAGATTTCGCGGATGCACTATGCAATTAGCAATTTCTCGTTCCGCGTTCAAAACACAGTTGCGGAAGATGTTATTGCGTTGGTCCTCGAGTGGCGATCGCTCAGAAAACGATTTCAAACCACCGGACGCAAAACTGCCAAGAAATCCCACACAGCAAAAATTATGTTGGGGCTGACTGCGACGTCCTGCAAAGGACATGCAAATACCTATTGGTGGACTATACAACTAGGGGCGGGGGGGAGTGTATGGAAATTAAATGAAACTGCGTTGGACATTGAGGCCGTGAGGGGAGAGTATACCCAACTGGAAGATGAGACGGTTTTCCAATTTTTTACCATCCCGTTCGTGGGATGCCCACGATTTGATCGCCGTGACCTGTATGTCAAGCCACGCCATAGTGGTCAGGACTGTTGAAGTGTATGGATACTGGTTGCGGTTTTTAGGGATGCTCATGTTTTTCCCGCTATCGCCAGTATTTCGTTGACTGTACGTCGCAGATGTTTGAACTGAGCTGTCATTTAGTCGGATTGTCGTTGATTGCGCGTCTGAGATGTTTGAACTGAGCTGTCATTTAGTCGGATTGTTGTTGACTGCGCGTCTGAGATGTTTGAACTGAGCTGTCATTTAGTCGGATTGTCGTTGACTGCGCGTCTGAGATATTTGAACTGAGCTGTCATTTAGTCGGATTGTCGTTGACTGCGCGTCTGAGATATTTGAACTGAGCTGTCATTTAGTCGGATTGTCGTTGACTGCGCGTCTGAGATATTTGAACTGAGCTGTCATTTAGTCGGATTGTCGTTGACTGCGCGTCTGAGATGTTTGAACTGAGCTGTCATTTAGTCGGATACCACCAAGAGGTGCATTCCCTTTCAGTCGATCAGAGTGTTAATTCCCCAGCATTCCCGCCTGACAGGGCAGGAAAATTTTGAAAAGGAATCGAAAAATGTACCACAATTTTTATTGACCTGGATGTGATCACACCAAACGGAACCAGAAGATGAGGCCGACCGTGTAATTGATGGACAGAGGGAATAAAAGAGTCCACGTGTATCTATTTATATGAAGTCTCCCCCCTCCCCCTCCTAGGGAAATCTCCCGATGTTTATGCTTCACATCCACACCGTAAGGTACAAGATGAACAAGATGAGATGATTATGTGATCACAGTACATTTTGAATTAGAAGTTTAGTTTAGTTTAGTTTAATCGATGGATCAACATCACGGCACACTGATGTAACCCATAAGTGCTCCGTTCTTCTCCTAACTCAAGCCCGAGTTCGAAGATTCTCAGCTCAGTGCACGAACTCCGTAGCACCGGCGAGGATCCTGAAATATTTTGGGTAAATTTTTCACTCGAAAATTTGCCCAAGCAGCGCCATTAGGCTGCTCTTTTTCTATTTCCAACTGGCAAGGGATTTTTTCACGTGTGCAACAATACACACGGGCGTCTGATATCACTACCCAGAGACCAGGGAACATTTTTTTAAAACCAGAAGTCCACGTGAAAAAATCCCGGCCCTCACCGGGGCTTGAACACGGGACCTCCAGCATTCGAGGCGGACACCAAACATCGAGACCACTCAAGAAGTTGAAGCCATACTTTGAACTTTTGTAAACATGTTTCTTCATCTTGATAAGATCGCATCACATTCTGAATGATGGACGGGCACCATATCTCACAGCCACTTCACCACACATGACCACTTACATTTACATATTGAAAATGGAATTGTCAGTTGCAATAACATGTGAATTTAATTTTGGGAAATTCAGGAAACAATTTAATTCTTCTGTTATGAAAGGTACACGCATATATTTGTGGTAAAACATCAAATATTTTACAAATTCAATAAAATAAAAATCTGTGAACACAATCAGCCACACACACCAGCTAAATTACATAACAATTCAGTGTCATACCTTTATTTTTCATTGG
Organism: Cepaea hortensis; assembly: GCA_963921405.1. NCBI lineage: Eukaryota > Metazoa > Mollusca > Gastropoda > Stylommatophora > Helicidae > Cepaea > Cepaea hortensis. The sequence goes on along the minus strand of OY992876.1, from coordinate 516,080,083 downwards.
CTGGATTTCAACGCGAGCGTAGTTAAACAGTGGACTGATTTTTTCGTGTTGGCCAGCCAAACGACTCCGACTTCTGAGGTACTTGTTATTTACGCAAGGACGATAATTCAACGTAAAATGTCCCACTGACCCGTGTAGGGATAGAACTCTCTACACAGTTAACTGAGCACCGGAAGCTTTACTAAGAGCAAACGCTCGTAAAGTGGAAAATACGTCCCTCATTCAGTCCCAATCAACGCATGGTGTGTGATTGACTGTTCTTCTTGAATTGCAACCGATGCGTGATGTTTTCTCTTAATCGATTTAGCGCCGGAGGATAATATATCGTCAAATGTGACCTCCAATTTGGACAGAAGGATGATATACCCCTTTTGTGGGATCATCATGTTATCTGTTTTGTTTCGCGGTATCTTCCACAATTTCAATGCTCAGTGAACGGAAATTTACATTATAATACGTGTTCACTTGATTGTGTACCAGGTTTGGTCAAAATGTACTTTATGTTTGCCATAAAACTGTTAAATTGTACTATTGGCAGAACTCATCCTAACTTAAAGGGCATTAGATAGAGCGCGTGCAAGAACCTTGCAACTGTCTACGTAGCTAAAAGGTCACAAGATTGGTGGAATATCATCATCATCAAGTGCCATGCCGGCTGGCGTAGGGGTTCATGACTTGCCACATATCTCGATCTTTGGTGTTCTGGATCAACTCTGCTGATGATATTCCTCCATGCCACCGTCTCAATCCAGCCAGCTTCATTTCTCTTGGTCTACCTCTCTGCCTCTCTTCCCCTTGATCTCTCCAGTCGTCACAATGTTCTCCAATGCCTCTCTTCTCATGAAATGACCAAATACAGTTGTTTATCTCTTTCTTATTGTTGTATGGAATATTGTAGTGGAATATATACGTATATATATATATACCAATTTGCATACACTGTGTTAAATGGAATACATAATTATGATTGTCATTTCCATGTGCATGCAACAACGTGTGTACACTGTAGGCACAGTATGTAAATTATGTTTATGGCAGTATTACTCACGTGTACACAGACATATGTTCTTGGATTAAAAGCACTGTTTGTATGGAATACATGCTTCTGTTTGTCTTTTTCTTGTGTATGCGAAAACTTGTGTTCACAGTAGGCATAGTGTGCGATGGAATAAATGTTTCTCATTCTGTTTCACGAGTACACACACATGTTGTTTCACGAGTACACACACATGTTGTTTCACGAGTACACACACATGTTGTTTCACGAGTACACACACATGTACGTACACAGTAAGCATAAGTGTATGGGGGAATATATTTTAATGGTTATCTTTTTTTTTTTCAAATGCACACTCACACTCACATATACATATACACTAGGCAGGGAGCTGGAATTTTCAGACCCCTGGTAACTCACCATACGTGTTTTGTCTCTCTGTATGTGAAACTCATAACTCTTTCTGTCATGGACAGTTGTCAAGTGAGTACAGTCTATCCCTAGTTGTTTCCTCATGTCTCATATTGCTCGTATTTTCAGTTCGACTATTTTATTTTTAATTCTAGGGCAATGCATGTGTGAAAAAAGCGTTATAGTAACAACTGTCTGTGATAAAAATATTTAAAGTAACAACTGTCTGAGACAGAAAGTGTTAAACTGACAATTGTTTGCGAAATATGAAGTTAAAGAAACAAATCTGGGGAAATATACAAGTTAAAGTAACACATTTTGGGGAAATATAAAAGTGAATGTAACATATTTTGGGGAAATATAAAAGTTAAAGTAACACATTTTAGGGAAATACAGAAGTTAATGTAACACATTTTGGGGAAATATAAGTTAGAGAAACACATTTTGGGGAAATACAGAACTTAAAGTAACAATTATTGGGAAAATATAGAAGTTATATTACCACATTTTAGGGAAATACAGAAGAATATGTGTAGGCATAGATAAAGTAAAAACTGTCATGTAATAGACATGTTTAAATAAATAAATATGCTTCCCATTGGATACATCAAGTAAATATCTGTTTGAATGAGTACATTATTCAATCACTTACATATGCACCAACATAATCATACACACAGTCATTTATATGTGCTATTTTGCATCTGCCTGCATGTGTGTATATTCATATACATACGAGTATTTAGTCAACACTGTGTATTCTTAGAATAAAATCAAATATATTTACATTAAAAAACAGAAAACAAATGTAAACTTGTGCAAATAAAGAAATTGAAAATCGTAACTTCAACTTAAGGCACTGCTGGGGATATAATCAGATTTAAACACAGACGATATAAAGAAAATATTGCACGATTTATTGCCTGGCATATTTCGCAGCATATCATCAGAGAATTATATATCATAGCAAGTGAATAAATAAATATTACTTTGGTTGCAATACTAAATACATAGTCACAGATATTCCTCGAATGTGGAGAAACGTTGTCCCACGGAAATCTAATAATTAACAGGAAGTCTTGCTGGTTGCCTTTTATCCTACTATATTCGACAAACATTAATCTATTGCTGGAATATATCGAAGTTTTATCTATTAGACGATTCCAGCCATCGCTATGCAAACAGAAGGACTTCCTGTTAAGAGTTAGACTTCTGTGGGGATCTCGTTTTCGACCTCGAATAGAATCAACGATTAGGTACTTAGCATTTCAGTCAAAATGTCATTTGTTTCTCCCGCTCCATATGATATAATTCTACTACATGCACTTGACTAGATGCAGCCAAATATGACATGTCAGCAATCGTGCAATATTTTAATTAAATACAACAAGTGAATATATTGATTTGAATGTAATCAGATTCACTCATCAACCAGCCAGCCAAGCAACCAACTAACCAGGCGACCAACCAGCCAACCAACCAACTATAGCTAGCAAGGCAGCTAACTAAAGCTAACTAATTCAGTAACTATCTAATAAACTATCTAATAAACTATCTAATTAACTAACCAGGTAACTAACTAACTGTCATACACAAAGAAAGAGTATGTGGTGCCACATAAAACACCATGTTCCAACACTTCCTGTAGGCATCTGTATCTTTCCGAAATGAAAACACCGTGTGATCTCACGCCAACTATCATCATCGTTATCTGCCATGCCGATAAGTGAGGGTGCTGACTGTTCAGTCGTCACGATGTTCTTCAATGCCTCTCTTCTCGTCACATGACCGAAGAAAAATGTTTGTCTCATTCTTATTGTTGAATATAATGTTATAGTTTCATTAGCCTCTTTCAGACAATCATTGTTAGTTACTCTGGCAGTGCAAGGATTTCGCAACATTCGTCTCAGGAACCACATCTGTGTTTCTTCCAAGTTCTTCCTAATTTTTTCACTCACATCAAAGATTGACTACTACATTGCGGAACAGGCTATATATAGCATATCAGCACTCTGTTGCTTACAATCAATGATTGTGACTTATTACATAAGATACCTTTCACTTTCTGAAATGCAGCCTTTGCTTTCCATACTCTGTTCTTAATCGCTGTTGCTTCCAAGTTCTTCCTAATTTATTCATTTACATTCGAAGACTCACTACCATACAATAAAACGGGTGCTATATAGAATTTCAGCACTCTCTTTCATACAATATGATACATATAAAAGCCATCAGTAACCAGATTACCTGCAATGGTGAAAAAGTAGGCACAGCACACAGAAATAAGGCAGAACCGCCATGTGTCGAGTGTGCCTGTTCTATGCGACAGCCCAGAACCAATGCAATCATGTCTTCTCGTGCCTTCAGATGAGGGCCACATTTCATGCAGGCGGTTGCTCTGAACGGATAGATAGGATCTTATCCCCGTGGATGAACAACCTCACGTGATATCACCAACTTGGACTGTGGGACACAGCGACAGTGGGGTGTCCTTTGGCATCTTCCATAAAGTGAACATGAACAACAAATGTTGGTATGAACTACAACAAATGTTGGTATGAACTACAACAAATGTTGGTATGAAGTACCATAAATGTTGGTATGAAGTACAATAACTGTTCGTATGAAGTGCAATAACTGTTGGTATGAAGTACAATAAATATTGGTAGAACGTACAATAAATGTTGGTGTGAAGTACAATAAATGTTACTATGAAGAACAACAAATATTGCTATAAAGTACAGCACATGTTGGTACAATGTTCAACAAATATTGCTACAAATTACCACACATTTGGCAATGAATTACAACAAATGTTGCTGTGAAGTATAATAAACGTTTCTAAGAAGTACAAAAATGTTGCTTAAAAATACAACAAATGCCGATAAAAAGTACAATAAATGTTTCAATGAAGTACTACAAATATTGCTATGAAGTACAACACATGCTATTAGGAAATACAACAAATGTTGCTATGAAGTGCAACAAATGTTGCTATCAGCTACAACAAATCTTGCTAAGAGGTACAACAAATGTTGCTAAGCTAAGAAGTACAACAAATGTTGCTATGAAATACAGTTCTATCAACCAAAAGACTTCATTGTGAATTGCATGTCGCTGCAGAATTGCGAAATCATCACCAGCCTTTATTGACTGCTTGTACTTACTGGGCAATATTCAGTTTAGTAGTTTGCCACTGCATTCTGAACGAGAAGTCGACATTTAAGTCAACAAGGCACAAATATCACAGCTCGAATTCAAACAGACACAACGCAATCACCAATATACATCAGACAAATGGAGAAGACGATGAAGAAGAAGAGACATTTCGAAGTAGGACAATGAACGAGGGGATTTAAATGGAAACCCGAAGTGTATGTGTGTGTGTGTGTGTGTGTGTGTGTGTGTGTGTGTGTGTGTGTGTGTTTGTGTGTGTTTGTGTGTGTGTGTGTGTGTGTTCTGAAAAAGTAAAGAGCAAATGTATCATTTTTCTCGATTATTCACCACTGCGTTCAATGCAAGTCCTCCAGCACCGATAATGTGCTTGGATTCGCAGATGAGCTATCGATAAGAGGACCAGTCAATCAAACAATTGTGTGTATCGACCTGGACTTGATGCTGCAGTCAGGCCGTTTTGAAACTCCCTATTCCACTCATATACTTGCTAGACTGATAGGCAAGAATCATCATACCAAACCTTCATTCGCCGATGAATTGCTTTAGGTTTCACCACTTCACTGATTTAAAAAAAAAACAAAAAAAAAAACGGATAACAGAACTCTGCTCCTCTTTGGTGCATGTCCAAAGTGGGGCGGTCATCTTTAAACTGTCCTATTATGTCACAATGTTCGTCTGCAACGTGATATCACATGCTTAATACTCTTGACCGCCTTCTCAACAATATTGACAGATTACAAGACAATGGCATGGTTATTGTACATGCTATCACACTTTTAAGGTTTTCATTTGAACCCCCTCGTATTATGCCCTCCCTGTGTGACAAATAAATGAATTTCTAATTAATACAACCACGTAGAATCAAGAAATCAATTATACAGGTATACAAAAATAGTCAGATACAAATCTTTCTCAAATGGAAACAAGCAAAAACATTAAACATATTCATCGTCGTCTTTTTGGTCAACACAACAATACAGCAGGCTGGACATTAATGCCAACGTCGTGGACCCAACAGCCATCCAGAAACTCCAGCTCAGGATGGGTCGCGGCATGGATGGATCATCAGACTGGAAGACGTGCATGTCATACGCGAGATGGCCCATGATTCCGAAGAGACACACGGCAGCAGCAATGAGGAGACCTGTGGGCCACATAAAACATGAGAGTCTTCGTTAATGCTTCATTCAATGGTCATTCATTCATTCATTCATTGGTACCTTTCCGTCTTGACAGACGATACTTTGTCACATTGTCCATCAAAAAGGCTTAATAACTACAACCCATCCCGGTAGTGAATGTGACTGAACAGGTCAATTCGCGCTGTAAATGTTAGTCCGAAATGGATGCATGTGAACACATGGGGATTTTCACCATCATGCACCATCTTACATCTTACGAGCTCAGTGTGGACTAATGTGCAATCATTTTCTTTATCTTTCTTTCTTTATTCCATTTATGATAGTTGCCCTCCATGCAACACGTTCGGCGGCTATTTGCTCCCAATGTGCAATATGTATGTCAGTATAAATCATGTCCAGTTTACACACATCTTTGTATCGTAGTAGATGCCGACCCCAAGCTCTCTTACCCATCTGTAAATCACCAAAAAAGATGTTCTTTGGTATTCTACCATTAATGCTAAGTGGTAATACATATTATAAGTTCACCCAGTACTGTGTTAGAGGGTCATCTATTACTGTGACAGAGGTTCGTGTAGTGCTGTGACAGAGATTCTTACAGTACTGTTACAGAGGTTAATATATTACTGCGAAAGAGACTCATTCAGTCTGTTTCACAGCACTACAGGCACCCCTGTCACAGTGCTGTATGAACCTCTATTACAGTACTGTATTAACTTCTATCACGGTACTATATAAATCTGTGTCACAGTAATGGGTGAATATATAGTGCTTTGATAGAGGTTTCTGTAGTGCTACAATCGAGGTTTATACAGTACTGTGACATAGATTCATATTGTTATCTGAGATAGGTTCATCCAGTAATCTAGCAGAGATTTGAACAATTCTGTGACAGAGGTTCATCCAATAATGTAATAGAGGTTCATTTATTAACGTGATAGAGGTTCATATTGTTCTTTGACAAAATTTCACTGCATACTATACCAGAAACATATCATGTTGTTGTTCCGTTCCTTTACACAACAGAACACGATCTTAATAGCACTGTAAATTATGTTTGTCCACTGTAAATTTACTGCAATGATTTAATATGGTTCTACTTCACAAAAGGATACCATTGCCATGACGATTCTTGTTCTAATCGTTCGAAGGCATCTTCCATCTGATGTCACGACTGTTATCTGAGAGTTTGCAATGAGTCATGTACTGAGATCACAGCACTCTAGATTAGAGGTGGAACAGTCACAGCGGCATTCCGTGCAGGGAATGCACCTCTTGGTGGTAGATTACCTATGGACAAGGGGGAGGTGGTCGCGCGCCTGTGGGACCAGATAGAGAAGGTGGGGGAACAAAACTGAAAACCCGTATGAAGAAAGGATGAGATTGCTGGGTACATTGGCAGGGGTTCTGGTAAAATCTCAAAACTGAGAGGGAAGACCATGAGAACTTTCAATCAGATAACGGTGGGAATGATTAGTAGTATGACTCTTCGCTGACTATTGAACGAAGGGTCGGAGAGCGTATGGGAATGTCCTGAGTGCAGTGATATCAGTTTTTAGCTCAACTCAACTCACCTAGACATTCCCAGCTTTATTTTTTAAAGTGTTAACAAGTGAGTACATAGGCTCGTCTAACATTCTGACCATCTTATATCTCTCCTTTCATTAATGCGCTACTAATGAAACTAATCTTGGACAACAACATTAATAACAATGCGTGCATTATAAACGCTTGGAAGATAGTTGACGATGACAAAGAAACTTGGAATATCTTAAACAAGTGAAACATTTCAACTATCCCTGCAGGCTGCGTTGAATTGGTGGTGTAACAAATCATTCACGATAATTGGAGTCCATGCGATGTACTCGTCTACACGGATGGCACTGTGCTATGAGGCAATAGAAGTGCCTCGGGGTTCATAGCTAAGGTTAATGGACAGTGTGTAGTGCAAGAACCAAGGGAAAAGACCAAGGGAAAGACCGAGAAGTAAATAAATGGATGGCTTGACAACGTGGCATGGACGAGATAGGAACACGGAGCTGATCCCCGACTCTGGTGATCGAGTGAGATGGCGAAACATGACCGCCAACGGTTAACGGCATAGCACATGAGGGATTGATGGTAGTGCAGGAGAGCCTGGTATATGATACCACAACATCTAGTCTCTGAATAGAAAAGAATGCAGTCACTCTGCACTCATTCCGCTGGCTGGAAAACAAACAGCGCACGCATGTAGTGATTGTACCGGACTCACAGAGGATGCAGATAAAGGTAAAAACAAACATGCTTTGCGCAGTGTGGCAGGCTTTAATTCAATAACAAAAAGGTATAGAGCATCTGTTGGATCTTGTCCCCAGGACACGCTGGTATGGTGGGAAACGAGCCGGTGGACAGATTGGCTGGTTCTGCATGGATGAGTGGGGTATTGGTGATTGATAAGGCAGATGTGGTCAGGACATGTTGAGATCTTGTGTATAGCGTGGATGACCACATAAATCATCACAACCCAATGAGAATGCAACGGCAGGGATGACCAGAGGATGTGACCGACACTCAGTACCCGAGGAAAGACCAGACAAACACGCAATCAGACTGCAACTGGTGTTATTATTATTGGGACTCTACGCTGGCTGTTGAAGATGAGGGTGGAGCAATATGAGTATGTTCCAAGTGCTTTAATTTTGGTTCTTGATTCAACTCAGCTCAACTCAACTCACAAAGTAGTAAATTATATTTAGTTTCATTTTAAAATGGCACATCCAGCGGTCGTCAAGATTTTTCTCAAACAATCAAATCTTGTCATTTACAATTCAGGCAGCCTTTTTCTTGGATGTTTGTGTTCTGGTGTCTGCTTCCGCTTCTACATTTGGCAACCTGGACAATGGGCCACTAGAATGTGTGGACATTGTAGTAATTGTTGTACAGCTGTAGGAATTAAATGGGAATAAATGTACAGTTGTGGGAATGAAATAGGATTAAATGTTGTACATGCAGATTGTGTTGACTTTGTAGTAATGTGAATAACGAAGACACAAAGAATAGATTGATGATTTATTACCTGACATATTTCTCTGCATCTGGTCAGGTACATATTGCATAAATCACACAATATAACAGAAAGTTTGTTATATATCCGTTACAGGACGTAGCAGTCATCTCCAGCATTATTTGGCTGTTTGTCATTCCTGGGCAAGTTTACGTTCAGTGGTTTCCTTTTGCTTTCTGAACGACCGGCAGTCATACCACTACATAGAAACCAGTGCCAGGCGATCTGCTTCCAAATCGCCCACAATTGTGTTTTGAACGTGGCATGCGGGATTACGAATTGCATTCGTAACTCCATCGCCAGATAGCCGGCAACATAAACTAAAGTAATTAGATAAATCCTTCAAGCTGAAATATTCAAAACACGTATTAGCAGAGTAATTTTAATTGTCTACCACGGTAATTTTAAACTAACTATACTGTCTTTTTATTTGCACAAATTAGCCTTGTGTATATGAATAGCAATGGCATCTACGACCTTTAACATTTCAAATGACTGAGTGTTAAGATTGTGTGGACTGTGAGGTACTCACAAGTAAGGCCAATGAATGCTGCCGTTGCTTTGTGGGGGTTGCACTTCTTACAATAGCAGCATAGAGAGAACAATCCGAGGATGAGGGCGATGAAACTTGTAGCCAGAGCAGACGCCATCAGTCCCTGAACAGCCTTGAACCAATCTGCAATGAAATGTGAAGTTAGTTAGTTAGTTAGTTACTTAGTTAGTTAGTTAGTTAGTTAGTTAGTTAGTTAGTTAGTTAGTTAGTTAGGTGCCAGCTTCACCACACAGGGTCGCCCGATTATGCTCCATCCCTGTGCCTGTGAATCTCACATAAAATGCTCCTCGCTGCGCCATGTGAAAAGTGGAACAGACAGGAGACTCAACAAAACCAACAGACCGCACATTTATACTATGCATAATGTCGCTACCAGAATGCTAACACAAAAGTCCGCCACGATAAATACAGTTAGTTCATCGTCGATGGAAGCAGTAATCACTAGAAAACTAGGAGCCACACATTACTGCTTAAGGCAACCCAGTTAGTTCAGCGACCGACCGGCCGCAATTTTTCTGAACAAACTGTTCACGCTACAAACAACCGCGGACATATGTACAATCACTCCACGGCAAAATGCACAGCTCACAGTATCGCTCCACGCACGCAACTGAGTAGCAGCGCGGCGGAACCATGCACTATCAATCCAACACGAGGAAATACGTAAGCAAATCGTAGCCATGAGCATAAACATCTCAGAGGCCTTTATAGCTCAACCGCCTATCCTTCATAGTGGGGACCGGAAATGTAAAGTATTACAGTAAGATCACGAATTCACAGCAACAGGTAAACACGAATCTGATAGAAGAAATTCGAGAGATTCTGCAGCTAGCATCCAATGATATGCAGTTACAGATAGAGATCAATCACCATGAACTTTCACCTTTGCTTTCAAGCGTCGTGGGGAAGAGTCATTGACCTTTCAGCGCCCGCCGGGTGGCACCATAAAGTCTCATCTGTGTGCTTGTACGATGTCCTTGATATCGTCAGTCCATTTTCTTCGCAGATGATCTTTGATGTAGCGCCAGTGATGGTAGGTGATGGTGTTGCATTCTAATGAGATGGCCGAACCATTTGACCTTCTGCATTTCACTATATGCAGTACATGTGGGTTCATATCGATAATAGACCTCGTTATTTCAATATATGCAGTACATGTGGGTTCATATCGATAATAGACCTCGTTATTTCAATATATGCAGTACATGTGGGTTCATATCGATAATAGACCTCGTTATTTCAATATATGCAGTACATGTGGGTTCATATCGATAATAGACCTCGTTATTTCAATATATGCAGTACATGTGGGTTCATATCGATAATAGACCTCGTTATTTCAATATATGCAGTACATGTGGGTTCATATCGATAATAGACCTCGTTATTGAAGACATCTTTTTGGGGATGACTAGCTGTGTGAATGTGAAGGAATGTATGTGTGCTTTGCTGTATGTATGAATGAGGATATATGGACGTGAAAGAGAGAGTTAGAGAGAGAGAGAGAGAGAGAGAGAGAGAGAGAGAGAGAGAGAGAGAGAGAGGAGGGAGGGAGAGAGAGAGGGACAGAGAGAGAGTTAGAGAGAGAGAGAGAGGGGGGACAGAGAGAGAGAGAGTTAGAGAGAGAGAGGGACAGAGAGAGAGTTAGAGAGAGAGAGAGAGAGAGAGAGAGAGAGGGACAGAGAGAGAGTTAGAGAGAGAGAGAGTTAGAGAGAGAGAGAGGGACAGAGAGAGAGAGGTAGAGACAGAGAGAGAGGGACAGAGAGAGAGAGTTAGAGAGAGAGAGAGGGACAGAGAGAGAGTTAGAGAGGGAGAGACACAGAGAGAGAGAGAGTTAGAGAGAGAGAGAGGGACAGAGAGAGAGAGAGTTAGAGAGAGAGAGAGAGAGAGGGAGAGAGAGAGAGAGAGAGAGAGAGAGAGAGAGAACGAACGAACGAATGAACGAACGAACAAACTTTATTTAAAAAGGGTAACAAATTGGACACACAGGCCCGTCTTACATTCGGCCCTTTCAATCACTCATCTTTCATTCATAAAATGTGCATGTTACATTAACATAGGGGGAAAAAAACATTGTCAAATGGATTTTGTAAGCATAAACAATGCATATTACGCATGATACATTCACATGAGAAAACAAAAAACAAAAAACATTATCAAATGAAAGTTGTAAACATAAACAGTGCATATTGCAATGTTGTGAGACACATCCCCCATCCACCCTCATATCCCGCAGCCACCAACACATCCCCCACCCACCACACCTCCCCCACCCACCCACACATACCTCCACGCACTCACACAGAACCAGGCGAACATACATGCCACCACCCACCCACTGATCCTCCACCCACACACATTTCCCCACCCACACAAACATCCTCACACACCAAGAAGAAGAAGAAGAAGAAGAAGAAGAAGAAGAAGAAGAAGAAGAAGAAGAAGAAGAAGAAGAAGAAGAAGAAGAAGAAGAAGAAGAAGAAGAAGAAGAAGAAGAAGAAACCACACACACATACCCCCGGCAACACACACATCCTGCACCTATCCACACACATATCCCGCACTCTCACAATTTTCCCCACCCACCCACAAACACATCAGCCAACCTACACCCACTCACCCACCCAATATTCGCCACCTCTCAACTACACATCCCCACCTATATACATATCCCCACTTATAACCACATCTCCCCACCTGCCCACACATATCCCCCACCCGTAACCCCAAAACACACACCTCCCACCCACACACACTCCGCCACCCACATATACCTCACCCACACACATCCGCCGCTCACACACATCTTCTCAGAACTACACACCTCCCCCACCCATACACTCATCTCTCACACACATCCACCCACTCACGTACTCATCCATCAATCACTCACACCCACACATCACCCACGCGCCCATCAACACATGCATCTCTCATCTACCCTCACACCCACACACACCCCAACCACCCAACCAAACACACATCCCCCATCCTCGCATACATCCTTCAATCACCTGCACATCCCACACCTCCCCCACCTCTCACACATCTTCCCTCCCACACAAAACTCAACATTCCCCCCCCCCCCCACACACACACACATCCCCCACATACATTCCCCATACACATCCCCGCCCACACATCTCCCCACCCACTCACACATCCTCCACCTACAAACATCCTCACCACTCACACATACATCCTCCACCCCACTCACATTTACCCCATCTATACTCACACACTCCCTCTATCTCTCTCCCACTCACTAACTCGAGAGAGAGAGAGAGAGAGAGACAGAGGGAGAGAGAGAGAGAGGGGGGAGGAGGGAGAGAGAGAGAGAGAGGGGTGGGAGAGAGATACGGAGAAAGAAATAGAGAAAGTATGCATGTGTAAGTAAAGTTTTATTAGTTAGATTATGAGTGGGTATATGTGTACGCGATGGAGTGTGTATTTGTGTGTTATTGAGTGGGTGCATAAATGTGAGAGTTTGTGTAAATGATGTAAGAATGTATGTAGGCATGTAAGAATATGTTTATGCATGCGTGCGTATGTGTTTTTGTGCATGTATGTCTGACAGACAGACAGACAGACAGACAGACAGACAGACAGACAGACAGACAGACAGACAGACAGACAGACAGACAGACAGACAGACAGACAGACAGACAGACAGACAGACAGACAGACAGACAGACAGACAGACATCATTTAGCACGCACATAGACAGGCAGGCAGGTAGAAATAGTCAGCCGCTCATGGATAGAGAAGACAGGCAGACATACATTATCGGGCACTCACCGAAACAGACAGACACACACAGAGATAGACAAGAAGCCTGACATAATCAGCCGCTCACCGAGAAACACACAAACACACGACAAAACCTGAACAACCAATAGTACCCAACCCACGAGCACAAAAATGCTGGCACGGGTTGTGTGCCACAGACATCTTGTCCTCCTTGGAGGCAACAATTACAGTCAGGGCATTCTTGCCTCCGCGCTGGGCACACATTTCTCCTGCACAAACACATTAACAGGTTCTCGCGCTGTGAGCGTTGACAGCTGTTCATTCCATTGCGATCTTCTGTTTCCGTTGTCTTTCAGATTTTGTGTTTTTTTTTTTTAAAAGATCTAGGCACATGGATAACATCTAATAGAAGATGTATCACTGAGATAAAGAACAGAGTAGGACAAGCAAACAATGCATTCTATCAAATGAACGTTTTGTTCAATAAGTCACTGTCCTTGAAAGCAAGAAAACGAGTTCTTCCATGTCGCATAGAACCGGCTTTAACTTAGAGCTGCCAATCCTGGACAAGTAGTAAACAGGGAACACATGTCCTGGTTGTATAGAAGAATTCATTCATTCATTATGTGCCATGCCGATAAGCGTGGGCGGTCATGTTCTGCCATCTCACTCGATCACCAGAGTCGTGGATCAGCTCCGTGTTTCTGTCTCGACCATGCTACGTGGCCAAGCCATCCAGGTATTTAATTCTTGGTCTTCTCCTTGGTCTCTTCCCTTCGATCTTGCCAGTTGTCACCAAGTTCTCTAATTCATTTCTTCTCATAACATGCCCGAAAAATTTTGATTGTCTACGTCTAATTTCTCTAATCAGTTTACGATCTTCATTTGTTTCTGGAAGTACTTGTTCATTGGTTTTTCTGTCTGTCCATGGTATTCTTTGCATTTTCCTCAGAAACCACATTTCCATAGCCATCAGCTTTTTTCAGCTTGCTCATTGTCTACGCTTCACATCCATATAAAAGTACAGGTTCTATGTAGCACTTCAACACCCTTTTTCTCGTTTCAATTGATATCTTTTTATTGGTCAGTATGTATAAAAGAATACTGACAATTAATTGGACAGCCAAAAAGAGCAACCAGGACGTTTCAAGGGAAGCTAAGTGGTAAAGACATCTTATCACAAACATCAGAAACAGACAGTTCTCGTGTTTTGGCCACGTTATGAGAAGATGAAAGCTGGAACATGTTGTGACAATCGGAAAGATTTGCGGAAAGAGAGACAGCGGAAGACATCAGGGGAAAAATTGACAGTCATGTGTCATGGCTGTAGCGAAACGCCAGTGGCCCATGTCCTTATGCATTCTTTGATTTTGGGAAAACAGGGGGAAATGGCTTTCTGGAACTTTCAGTTCTCTTGTCCGATCAATTCCCCTGAAGATAGTTCTCTGGGTTACCTCTAAAACCCGATCTTCTTAATAGCATGATGGGAAGTCTGGCGTGTCTTGGGGAAAACCCGATGGCGCGCCTTGCACCAAATATGTACTAGTGTAATTTCTTGGGACATGAATGTACATTGAAAACCTTATCGGTTGTCGGCACAATGTATTGAAGTTTTAAAGAATTTTACAAGTCAAGTGCCGTCTCCTACTGGAGGAATGAAAAGGTAAACTTGGGTTTTCTTTAGTCCAGCCAAAACTTGGCCTATAAATCTCTGTTGTCTCAACTGGTGAAACGAACTGGCGAAAAGCCGATCATGCCCATATTGTGAGTGGGTTGACCGTTGGCCAATCTAGTTAGGCGTTCTGTTCTTGACATCGCCTGGGAACGAATCTGAGCAATATCTCTCCCTGGATGATTTCGCTTGTTCTTGGCGGCAGATGGGAAGGTGTTATTTTTCTTCATACAGCCTGAATTCTGCCTAGTGTCATCTTTAGTTTAAATATAAACACAACCTATATACAGTATGCCGGAAAGGGGGGGGGGGCGAGTGCTCCGTGGGGATGGATTCCCACCATCGATATTCTGTCTTCTTGATGCGGAAGGGGGTTTACAATGGGCTATCGCTTTTGTCTTTTGGCCGATAGGGTAGCCATTGGATCGAATGATTGCTAGTCTTCGGGATGAAGCCAGAGAATAAAGAGAGCTCTTTATAGCACTGGCAAGAGACAGGGCTCATCTACACCTATGGCTTGTGCAGGGCAATGCCGGTGCATTGGGGCGACAGCTCAGTCGAGAGCGGCGGCCGGAGGGGGTGGTATCTTCTTTCCTGTTCTTGCTGGGAATGGGGAACGACACTTCTTTACATACAGATAATTACCCACACAACACCACAAGAGCTTTGTCGTGAGAAAGGCATGGTTTGCAAGGGAGAGAGAAGCCGGGAAACGAATGTGCCCAATAACAATAAAGGCTTGGTATGAGTGTAGAGAGTGAGTCTTGTGTGCAAAAACGTGCATAGGGTGGCCGACAGGACGTCTACAAGCTGAAGGTCTCATCAAGCATGAACGTAGCCAATCCAGGGGCTACCTGACAGGTCAGGCCCATTTACGAGGGCCTCTTATCTAATTAATAGAGTAAGGTAAGGGTTTGACCAGGTTATTAACTGAGGCCCTATTGGTCCTCAGGATTGTGTGATACATGAGTCAGCCCAGTCGCTCACTATTGTTTGTCATCTCCAGGGTCCTCTTCTGTTGGACGTGACTAAATCGGACAGTATCAACAGGGCTTCTATGCTAAAGCGATATACGTCTGATGAAGCCAGGTCAAGGTATTGGCCATACCACACATGGTGTGACTAACTCTGAGAGAGAGGCAAGGTTGGTCTTGGGCAAATGACAATTTGCGGTAATGGCGCATCTCAAGTCCTTTCAGCGACATAGGCTCGAGAGCAGTTAGTTTCTGGGCTGGACCTACGCATGATTATCCTGCATACCCATTTTGTACAGGACAGTGAAAGGCACCTATCCATTATACCTCCATGAACAATTCCCATTATTGGAAACCATAATTCATTTCCCAATCAGTGAAAACCTTGTGCCAAATTAACTTAATTGACTATGAATAGAAGTCCTCAAAAACCAGTGGCGTTGGTTCTACAGAAGTCTGTTGTACGTACAACCAATTACCTGGAAGGAAGGATATTCTTGCACACGCGGTGAGCTGTATGTGGACAGATCGGACAGTGTATGAAGCTGGGTCTGTGAAGATGGCTACCTGAGGCTCTGGGCCTGAACTTTATCCTAGTTGTGTCTGTTTAGATCTATCTGTTTTAACTGCCTTGATGTTTTCCTGTGCTGTTCTTTATTAATTTAATAAATCACGTTTCAGTTTACCCCAACGATCATCGTGTTATCTATGGATCAGCCAGAAAGACACTGCAGGAAATAGACCCCGAGGTCGAAAGAAAGAGTGACAGTGAGTCCGGGGAACGGAGGAGGGTTGGCAAGTAAAGACCTATCCCAGCCAGGGCTATAAAAGATTATTTAAACATTGTGACAGGGCTATTTGGGACCCTCCACGTAGCTTGTTACAATGGCACGGAAGGGAGTCAACACATGAACTGATCCTTGACGTCGGAGATCGCAATTTGTGTAGAGGCATGATCGCCCAAGTGAGTCGGCAAGGCACTGGATGATGATGATGATGATGATGATGATGATGACACTCGTATGGGGAAGCCGTGGTTGGGTTAGGGGATCTGTTGCCTATTAGGTTAGGGAAGCCGTGGCTGGGAACGGACGAACGAACGAACGAACGAAATAACAGACTTTATTTTCAAAGAGTAAAGAATTGGGCACGCAGGCCCGTCTGACATTCTGCCCGTCTTCTCTTTTGCCTTTCATACATTATTTCATTCATACATTACTTATGAAGATAATCTTAGACAACAGAAACATGATTGGGAGATTAGTGGAGCCGTGACTGGGAGGTTAGTGGAGCCGTGACTGGGAGGTTAGTGGAGCCGTGACTGGGAGGTTAGTGGAGCCGGGACTGGGAGGTTAGGGGAGCCGTGACTGGGAGGTTAGTGGAGCCGTGACTGGGAGGTTAGTGGAGCCGGGACTGGGAGGTTAGTGGAGCCGTGACTGGGAGGTTAGGGGAGCCGTGACTGGGATGTTCGGGGAGCCGTGACTGGGAGGTTAGGGGAGCCGTGACTGGGAGGTTAGGGGAGCCGTGACTGGGAGGTTAGTGGAGCCGGGACTGGGAGGTTAGGGGAGCCGTGACTGGGATGTTAGGGGAGCCAGCCGTGACTGGGAGGTTAGGGGAGCCGTGATTGGGAGGTTAGTGGAGCCGTGACTGGGAGGTTAGTGGAGCCGTGACTGGGAGGTTAGTGGAGCCGTGACTGGGAGGTTAGGGGAGCCGTGACTGGGAGGTTAGGGGAGCCGTGACTGTGAGGTTAGGGGAGCCTTGATTGGGAGGTTAGGGGAGCCGTGACTGGGAGGTTAGGGGAGCCGTGACTGTGAGGTTAGGGGAGCCGTGATTGGGAGGTTAGGGGAGCCGTGACTGGGAGGTTAGTGGAGCCGTGACTGGGAGGTTAGGGGAGCCGTGACTGGGAGGTTAGTAGAGCCGTGACTGGGAGGTTAGTGGAGCCGTGACTGGGAGGTTAGTGGAGCCGTGACTGGGAGGTTAGGGGAGCCGTGACTGGGAGGTTAGTGGAGCCGTGACTGGGAGGTTAGTGGAGCCGTGACTGTGAGGTTAGTGGAGCCGTGAATGGGAGGTTAGTGGAGCCGTGACTGGGAGGTTAGTGGAGCCGTGACTGGGAGGTTAGTGGAGCCGTGACTGGGAGGTTAGGGGAGCCGTGAATGGGAGGTTAGTGGAGCCGTGACTGGGAGGTTAGGGGAGCCGTGACTGGGAGGTTAGGGGAGCCGTGACTGTGAGGTTAGGGGAGCCGTGATTGGGAGGTTAGGGGAGCCGTGACTGGGAGGTTATGGGAGCCGTGACTGTGAGGTTAGGGGAGCCGTGATTGGGAGGTTAGGGGAGCCGTGACTGGGAGGTTAGGGGAGCCGTGACTGGGAGGTTAGGGGAGCTGTCGTCTCACGGGAGAGTAGTTGGTTCGGTCAGTTGGACAGATTGTAAGTGCACTGTGTCTGTTTGCATGAGAGCTGTGATATTGTGTCTGTTTGCATGAGAGCTGTGATATTGTGTCTGTTTGCATGAGAGCTGTGATATTGTGTCTGTTTGCATGAGAGCTGTGATATTGTGTGTGTTTGCATGAGAGCTGTGATATTGTGTGTGTTTGCATGAGAGCTGTGATATGCGTGACTTGTTCACTTAAATATTGACTTCTTGTTCAGAAAGCAATGGCAATGGAACGTAACATTGCTTATTAAATCACAAACAGTCAAAGGGTTTTGCAGGTTTTTGCAACGTCCTGCAAGCAATTAAACATATTGTGTCCTCTACTCCCTACTTCTTAACATCTACTTCTATGAGTGCAAATCAATATCGGCGTATTTATTCTCAGTATGTCTATGGCCTTAGCGATTTCTCAACAATTATTATTTACGAGGGGGGGGGGGGGGGGGCCTTCGTATGAGAAGTATGATCACAGAAGATGACAGAATAGACAGAGAAATGGAAATCAGATGCCAGAATGCAAGTATGCGTATATAGAGTGTATTTTTAATGACTGTGCAGTGTTTGAAAATATTGCCGGTCAAGGTTTTGTAGTCACCCTCTGCAAAATTAATGCAACATAATAAGTAAATACAAAGCTTGGACCGGCAATATTTTCAAACACTGCACAGTCATTAAAATACACCCTGTATATTAACTATCACCGTTACTGAAAATCTAAATATACATGTGTGCTCAAAACGACAGATAATAAATAGCATATTCACAACAACCCTATGCTATCAATGTCAGACTTGGACATTATCAAAATCACACCACGATCTCAAGTCTGAGAATGGAGGTGGATGCTGTAACTGTAGCTTTCCACTGGTTGTAAAAGAGACCGTATACGCATATTGTGATTGTGACTGATTTACAAAGCATGCTGACTTCGTGCACAATGACACGCATCAATACAGAGGTCGCGGTTCGTAAATATTCGCTAGATCTTTTCTCCGGGACACTCTGGTGTGGTTGGAAATGAACAGGCAGACAGATTGGCTGGTGCTGCATCATTAAGGGATGATTTCATGCATGATAAGGCAGATGTAGGGAAGGCCCTCTGGGAGAGCGTGATAAATGCAGAAGAACAGATAGACTATCATGGTCTCGAGAGAATGCCCCAACAAGAGGTGGTCCGAGGATCTGGTCGACAGTCTTCAGAGGTAAAGCAAGACGGACATATACGCAGATTACAACGGGCACCATTAGTATTGGAACTTTACACTGGCTATTACAGATGAGGACTTTGCGATTATGGGAATGCCCCGTGTGCAATTGTGTCGGTTCTAGACACGACGGAACTCAATTCATCACTTCGGCAAAATCGACCCTGCGAGTTGAGATGCTTGAGAAGAGCTGCCAACTTAACTATCGGAGACCGAGTAAGAAATTATGTTATCAGACTTACAGTGGAATCAACACTCTTTTGCCACATAATTTAAATGGCAGAAGATGAAATGGTTTGACTATCTTGTGAAAATGCAACACCATCAACTACGAACACTGGCCCTACATCAAAGAACATTTACTACGAGAGCAAGAGGAAGCCAGAGAAGAAAATAGATTAATGACACCAAAGACATTGTACAGTCACACGGAATTATACTATCCAGTGCCATCTATCGTGTGCTGAAGCGCCAGCTAGTCCATACTATGACAGTAAACGTGGGAGAAAATGATGATGATGATGAAAATAAAGAAAGCATCCACACATCTCATGTAATGGGATGATGGGAAGTTTCACAGCAAACCAAAGAGCTGGAATACAGTAGGCTATTGATAATGATTATATAGAGAACGATATTGATAGCGATGATAGTGATGGATGATTTAGAAGTCTGCATGTGGACATTACTTACAAACTTGTACATGATACGAGGAGTGGTGATGGTGGTGGTTAGTTAGTTAGTTATCAGTTGGGGTATCTTCGTTGCACTCCGGACATGTCAATAGGTGCTCAGATCCTCCCCCCAGCATATGCATCAGCGTCCGGTGGCTAATAGTGCCAGTTCTGTGTTGGTTGACGAGGCGCTTTGTTTTCCCGATGTACCTCTCGCGTCTGGCTGTGCCGATTCTTACTCCCAGGTCTTTCATCCTGGAAAGCGATGTGGAATCACTGGCGTCAAAATCCTCTGTTCTCGCCATATCTTTAAGGGCGTTAATAACATCGGCACGATCCATGGGCTGGCCATCAACAGGGGGTGCAGAGCCAGCCAATTTATCAGCTCGTTCATTTCCCTCGACTCCCGCATGTCCCGGGACGAAGATGAAGGTGACTTTGCGGACAACAGACTTCCGCAGCGACTCAGTCCACTGTCTACGTACAGATCCAGCTTCGACCTTCTGAATCATGCTCATTGAATCACTTAGTACACACACGTTGGTATAATGCTGTGATTCCAGCCATATGAAAGCCTGTGTAACTGCCATCACCTCCATCGTCATGCTGCTCGTGGTCATAGAGTGGGCACCACTGGATTCTTGAACGGTTCGGCCCGCTGAACGGGCTGTAAATGCCCACGCACTTCTCTGCTGTTTTACAACAGATCCATCTGTATAGATGAGCACTTCGGGGCTATCTGAGTGATCATAGATGAGCGCGTTAACCTCTGCATTGACAGCGGCAGGGTTCTGCTCTCTGCACCGTCTGTCGAGTGTGATAATGCAGGAGAAGGTACACTTAAAAGCTGGAGGCACCGGCACCCATTCCTTGCCGGGGTTGATACTGGTAAGACTGCAGACCTGTCCGACGACATCTTCCGCCCGACCCATCCATGATTTACCCCTCTTTAGCCTGTCACCCTTTTCTCTGAATACAGCGTCATGCAGAGGGTGCTGCTCATCTGCACTTATTTTTAAGTATGCACGAGCTCTCCAGATCTTGATCCTGTGTTCCATTGTCGGGAAGTCAAGGAGGTATCTCATTGCTACACAGCTGGTGTCTCTCGTGCAGCCCAAAATGATGCGCATGGCTTCGTTTTGTACCTTTTCAAGTCTTTCAATCTGTGTAGGGCTGACAGTGAGGATGGCCAGGGCATACTCGATGCGTGAAAGCACAAGTCCTTGGAACAGAAGTAATAGCAGTCTTTGCTCGATATTGGCAGTCGCCATGACTCTCATTGCTGACAAACCTTTTCGAGCTTTCGTTATGACATAATCGACATGATCTCTGAAGGACAGGCTACGATCAAGCCTCACGCCAAGATATGTCATTGACTGGGTTCTACTCAGAATGCTCCCATCCATTCTTACTGCCGGCAGGTCTGTTTTCACAATATGGTTGTTTAGTGAGAACCATGTAACCGTTGCATTTGCAGGGTTGACAAGGGCATCGGCATCAGCACACCATGAGGAAATTCGATCTAGTTCGCCCTGCGGTGGACATTACTTGGCAACCGCCTGTCTATCTCGACCCTGTCGATACACGAGGATGTCGTCAACGAATGATAGAGTCCTACCCCTTCCATCCAACTGTTGTTCAGTGATCGGCACCGTATACACGTTGAATAGTACTGGTGACAGTGGTGAACCCTGCGGCAATCCTGGACATATCGTTATCGGCTCAGAAGACCAACTCCCGCATCTTAGCACCACCTTCCTTTGGAGTAGAACTGCAGCTATCCATCGTACAAGGTGAGGGTGCACTTTCAGTCTGATGAGGGTTTGCATCAAGTGCTCGAAAGATACTCTGTTATATGCGTCCTCTAAGTCTATGGCGGCCGCACATGTCTCTTCTCTGACCTGAAATCCTTCGTAAACATCTTGAGCAAAGACCGCCGCATTCAGCCATGACTCTTTGTTGCGTCTGTATCCTCCAAGTGTGGGCGGGAAGCAGCCGAGCTGTTCCAAGTCCCTAGCAAGTCTGTGTGCTACAATTTTCTCCAGTAGCTTGCCAACAGTATTCTGCATCGTAATGATTCTGTAGCCGCTTATCTTGGAGTGGTCTTTGTTCGGTTTTGGCAGCGGCAGCAAGTAGCTGTGTAGCCATTCTTCTTTGACCTGACCCCTCTGGATACTGGTGTTGAATTCTCTGGCCAGTTCTTCCATGTCATCATCTGATATCACCATTAGGTCACCATATCGGATGCCGTCTGGGCATGGGGCGGTGTTAGGTGATTTCTTGAGCATCGCACGCAATATGTCAACTGTGATTGTCCATTCTTCGTCTGTCCCGACCCCCTCGCACAACTGAGAGAGTGTTGTTGTGGTCCTCTGTCTGGCGGGCTCGTCTTTCTGGTCAGTCTGTTCTATGTAGCGTGCAAGAAGGGCCTTACCTTTATCCGCATCCGACTTTTTCCATGCGAGGTCTGTGCCTTGAAAGTCTGGAATACCCCTACGTTGTGCAGCACCGTTCATGCTCTTGTGGAGGCGCCAGAATGTCGTAAGAGATTGCTCGGAGCACACCTTCCTGCAGAACTCGTCCCATTTGTCGGCCTTGGCCTGTTTGGCGCAGGATTTGAATAAAGTCGTCGTCCTAACGACCTCAATCTTCAGGTTCGCCAACTCAACCTGTGGCATGTTAGCCTTTCTGGCCTTTTGCCAGTCTTTGACAGCCTGCTTCTTTCCCAGCCACACCTTCTCGACCTCTCCATTCCACCATGGTGGCTGCAGCCATCTTTCTTGTCTCCTACGGGAGGAAGTTAGTTTCCTTCTTCTGATCTTGCTTATGGCGTCTTGACCAGTGGTGTCGTACGGGAAGGCATTGGTCTTGTTTCTTTGACTCATGGCCCCGTCTTTCTTGATCAGGATGACACAAGGGTAGTAGTCACTATCGTAGTATCCCAGTGTGCCCCACCGGCACCTTGGTGCGATGGTGGGCGACACCAGAGCCAAGTCAATGATGCTGTCAGAGTCGCCTGGTCGAGTGGCCATTCTAGTGACCTTCCCATCATTCAGACAGATTAGGGCAGCAGATGCCAGGGCGTCCTCCAAATCTTCTCCCTGTCTATTGGTGATGCAATTCCCCCATTGACTGCCTCTGGCATTGAAGTCCCCGCAGTAGATGATATGCCTTTCATCCATATCGAACAAACTCTGCCATTGTCGCACGTCGACCTTCCCATTTCGCGCATAGACGTTAACGATTACAAGCTGCACTGGTGTCATTATTCTTAATGCCTGCACTTGCAGGGCATCGCTGTTCCAGGCGGACATATCGATCTCAGACACTAGTATGTTGTCGCGGACCAGAATGGCCTGTCCGAGGTGCCGCCTGTTAAGGAAACCCTGAAATCCCGCAACATTGACTGTTCAGTTGGTGAGCTGTGTTTCTTGCAAGACTACAATATCGTTTCCGTAGAGTAGTTTTTCAAGAATGGGTCGGCGTTGACTAAATGATGCACAGTTCCAGTACAGTACTCGAACATTTCCGATACCCAATCTGTCACATTTTAAGCGCCTTCTGCACG
Source organism: Cepaea hortensis (assembly GCA_963921405.1). Lineage (NCBI taxonomy): Eukaryota > Metazoa > Mollusca > Gastropoda > Stylommatophora > Helicidae > Cepaea > Cepaea hortensis. Next base: position 516,056,484 of record OY992876.1, on the reverse strand, counting down.
CGCCCGCCCTCTTACCACGTTGTGTCCTAGCTGGTCGTCTGGCCGACATGTTAGGCTTAACTATCGCCACCGGGCGCCGATGATACGCCTAAAGAAGACCCGGACGCGCGTGCACGAACTCCGTTGCACGGTGCGAACTCCATTTCACCACGAAAAAACACTTAATCCATACACATTTCGGAAAAAACACGTTCCATTTTAAGGGACGAAGAAATGTCCCGCCATCTTGCTCAAGGGAACTCACTCCACGATGGTGGTGGTGTTGATGAGGATGATGGTTATGATGATGATAATGATGATGATCATTGTAATGATATGATGTCCCGCCATCTTGCTCAAGGGAACTCACACCACGATGGTGGTGGTGTTGATGAGGATGATGGTTATGATGATGATAATGATGATGATCATTGTAATGATATGATGATAGTGATGATGGTAACTATGATGATGATGATGTTGATGATGATGATGATAATGATGATGAGGATATGGTGCTCATGATGATGATGATGATGATGATGATGATGAAGGTGATGAGGATGAGGTCGATGATGATGATGTCGATGATGTCGATGATGATGATGATGATGATGATGATGATGATGATGATGATGATGATATGGTGCTCATGATGATGATGATGATGATGATGATGATGATAATGATGATGATCATGATGATGATGATGATGATGATGATGATGATGATGATGATGATGATGATGATGATGATGATGATGATGATGATGACCAAGAAAGTGATGGTGATAATGATAGTGATATAAAGGACGATGGTGATGATGATGATGTCGATGATGATGATATGGTGGTGATAACGATGGTGATGACCAAGAAAGTGATGGTGATAATGATAATAAGGATTATGGTGATGATGATGATGATGATGATGATGATGGCGACGATGGTGATGAAGAATGTGACGCATTTTTGAGAAGCCTTGATATAAGCAGTTACGTATGCATGGCATGATGTGATGATGATGGTGGTAATGATGTGATGGTGGTGATAACGATGATAAAGAAATGATAAGGACGACGACGATGATGATGATGAGGATGATAATTATGACGATAATAAAGATGACGACGACGACGATGATGATGATATATGTTTGAAAACCTTTAACCCGAGCCTCACCTACAGACATTTACACGTCGTGACGCTACGATTGACCCAATGACAACAACTGCTGCTTTCCCAGGCCTCAGGACACGCACTCTAGACTGAAGCACTGCCCGTCAACATGAGATCCACACACGAACTCATGCCTTGCCATCGTGGAAGTTCCCACAGCCGGAACACACAGTCAAACATGGCGTTTGAAAACACTTTCCTAATGTGGCAATGTGCAAGGGAATTAATACAAGTCCGTTGCACTCGTGACATGCATGTGCTGTTTGTTCTTGTGAAGATCATCATCATCATCTACTTTTGCCGTCAAGCGTGGTGGGGAGGAATAATTGATGCTCCAGAGTCCTGTGGGTGGCATTGGATAGTGTCACTCC
>OY992876.1:516023429-516054756 GCA_963921405.1 Cepaea hortensis | reverse complement strand
GAAGAAGAAGAAGATGAAGAAGAAGAAGAAGAAGAAGAAGAAGAAGAAGAAGAAGAAGAAGAAGAAGAAGAAGAAGAAGAAGAAGAAGAAGAAGAAGAAGAAGAAGAAGAAGAAGAAGAAGAAGAGAGAAGAAGAAGAAGAAGAAGAAGAAGAGAGAAGAAGAAGAAGAAGAAGAAGAAGAAGAAGAAGAAGAAGAAGAAGAAGAAGAAGAAGAAGAAGAAGAAGAAGAAGAAGAAGAAGAAGAAGAAGAAGAAGAAGCAGCTCGCCCGCCGCACGGTGGTCTTCGTTCAGTTCGATGAGCGTAAGATCGGTTTCAAATTTGGACAGAGCTATGGATAGGAGAGTCAATGGTGAAATGGTTTAGATCCCTTACCCCAACGGGGGAATAAAGAGTGAAAACAGAAGACGGAATAATATTTATTCTTTTCTAGACAATGACATTTGATTTATACTCTGTACGAGAAATGTGTTACATTTTATGCGAGTTTTGCATACAATTTCGGGTTTACGAGCAGAGCTATGTGGGGGGAAATACAACTGGAGTAGGATATTTGCATACGTTAACCGGCGGAAGTTGAAAAGAAGGGGAATAAGTAGACATGTCTGTGCCAGGGAGATACACCGAACTTGTTAGAATAAACCACTGTAACACACATTGCATTTATTACGGACTCAAGGAGTACACTTAGAAAGGTGGAGAAAGGGTTGTTTCGTGATTGTTTCATTTTGCCTCAGAGGTCACAGATTGTGTGAATTATGCGAGGGAATGAACAGGCTGATAGGCTAGCAGGGAATGCACCTGTTGGTGGTAGATTACCTACGGATAAGGTGGTCGTGCGCTTGTGGGACCAGATGGAGAAGGTGGGGGAACAGACTGAGAACCGTATGTGGAAAGAATGAGATTTCGGGAGATCGGCGGGGGTTCTGGAAGAATCTCAAAACTGAGAATGAAGACCAGGAGGACTTTCAATCAGATAGCGGTGGGAACGATTAGTAGTGTTGCTCTTCGCTGGCTGTTGAATGAGAGGATGGAGGGCATATGAGAATGTCCTGAGTGCAGTGATGTCGGTTCTTAGCTCAAGTCAACTCACCTATACCGAACACATCACCATAGCGTGTCCCACCAGCTGGCGTAAGCGTTTATGTCTCTCCACAGATCAAGGTCCTTCGTGTGTCCCACCAACTGGCGTAAGCGTTTATGTCTCTCCACAGATCAAGGTTCTTAATGTTCTGGATCAACTCTGGTGATGATATTTTTCTACTCCACAGCCAATCCGGTATTATTTGTATTGGTCTGCCCCTGCCTCTTTACCGATAGATCTTCCCAATCGTTACCACGTACTTTCATGCATCTCGACTCATCACATGACCAAAGAAACCTGTTTTTCTCTTTACTAATGTTGTATATAATGTTCTAGTTTTCCAACTTCCACTATTGTTGGTAAGTCAGCATGAGTACCATTAGTGGGGACTTGGGGAAGGAAGTTGATGATTTCGTCATTGATGGAAGAGGTTGCATTTAAGATGTTTCTAAAATACTCTGCCCAGTGTTGTAGGATTTCTTTCTTGTCGGTGACCAATATTCCCACATCTACACTAAGAACTATGCCAGGTGATGTAAGACCATGGACAGCTTTTAGTGAGTCATATAAGGTGTCCATTCCATTTCTGTTAGCAAAGCCTTGAATCTCATAAGATTTATTGCTAAGCCAGAAATCCCACACTGGTATCATGAAGGTTAATAGACCGCAATGGCTGGGGCATATAGAAAGAATGGAAGACAATAGGGAAACAAAACTTGCTTACACTCAAGAAATAAATGACCGTAGACCCAGAGGTAGACCAAGAATACGGAGGAGAGATAATATACAAACAGACCTACAAGCACTTGGAATCAACGACTGGCAAGAGAAGGTCAACCAGAGAGACGAATGGAGACGGATTGTATCTGCATCAAAGAACCTCAATGGCTCGGAATGCTGAAGAAGAAGAAGAAGAAGGAGTCCCGCACGTGCCGAAGTTTCTGCTGCATGTCATTATTGTATATACTACTAGCTGACCCGGCCCGGCTTCGCCCAGTCCTTGGTGGGGAGCATCTCATTTAATTCATATAAGTAGTCATATAAGCTCACGTTCCCGTTACCGACTGTCTGTCTGTCTGTCTGTCTGTCTGTCTGTCTGACCCGGCATCGCCCAGTCCTTGGTGGGGAGCATCTCATTTAATTCATATAAGTAGTCATATAAGTTCCCGTTCCCGTTACCGACTATCTGTCTGTCTGTCTGTCTGTCTGTCTGTCTGTCTGTCTGTCCGTCCCTCCCTCTCTGTCTGTCTGTCTGTCTAATCATTTATTGGTTGCAGTTAGAACAACCTTAGATAAACGAAGACCAACTTACAAAAAGCATTAGAAAGAGCACTTGAAAGATCTTTACATCTTCCCCCAACAATTAACTTGGGTAAATGGAGCGGCGGCAGCAGCATCAGCAGAAGAAGGAAAAGGAGGAGTAGACAACTGCAGCGAAAAGGTGGGTCTGTCTATCTATCTGACCCGGCGTGACTTCGCCCAGCTCCTGGCGGGTAGCGTCTCATTAAATTCATACAACAAAAAAAGTAACTTAAAAAAATGCCCTTCCACACACCATCCATTATTTTTAATGAAAACTCTTTCTAATCACCTGCATGACTACAGTAACTTCTTAAGCAAAAAAAGATGAGTTACAATGTTATGCATTGTGCATCATTTTTATGAAAACTTTGAAAATGCCTTACAGATTGTATCATTATTTATTATAACTCATATGCCGGTACATAACTATGGACAAAGAGTTTATAAATCTTTGAAAAGGATGCCACAATATGACTATAAGTTATACAGAAAAGTTATGCCCCTTGAAATAACTTTTACAGAGTTAGGTCCCCTGAGATATATGAAATTATGATGAAAAATGAAAAATGAAATAATACTGAGTAAGCAGGCGATTTCACACTAACAAAATATCACAGTTGACAGCTCTGGAATGAAAGGAAGGCGTGTAGAAAATTTCATCTCAATCGGATGGGCCGTTCGCGAACAAATAAAGGACATACGGACAGAGATACGCACAAGTCTTTTTTATATATAAGATTCTTGTGTCTGCCGCTGAATATCCCTTCCTGCCCCCTGTGTGTGACTGGCTGAGGTATCAGGCCTTGTTGTATCTTCTACCTGTGCCACTCATGACTTCCCCTCTTTACTTTCCTTCCCATGAGATCACTCAGGATACAAAGACGCTGTGTCATCTTTGGTATTCTGTTTGGGGATTCTCAACGAGGAGGACGCAGAGGAAGATTGTTGAAGAGCAGAGTGGAGCCTACAGGTGCACAGCCTCAAGTAAGACTTTGGAAGTGGCGGGGATCACTGCAGAGTAGAGGTGGCCAGAGAATACTCGAGTCACCAGGGCAGTCATGATGCCTGATTGTCCGTCCATGTTCCGTGAAATTCAAAATGGAAAGATGAAGAAGAACATGATGCTAAACACAGATTTCTCTTACAAAGACTTACATGAGTATACTGTCCGTTACATGCCGTGAAACCAGCAGAGGAAGAGGTTATCTTGTAGTTTTAAGAACGAAGGTGGTTGGAACGACAAGGGAGACATCCTCAGGACGATCCGTGTACGATCACTGTGTGAAGACACGGTGTAGACGATACAACATGTTTAACGATGATGGGCTGTAGATGTAAGTGTGGTTCCAACAAAGAGGGATCCATGAGGAGGACGAATCCGATGTGATAATAACCAAATAACTATTCACCAGATTTTTTTTTTTAAAAGTTAGTTGCATATCCTTTACAGGACGTCGCCAACCCCAGCATTCATTGGATGTTTGTGATCTCTTGGCAATTTTGCGTTCAGTAGTTTGCCATTGCTTTCTGAACGACCAGCACCCAAACCATTTTATAAAATCTCAACGCAAGGCGATCTGCTTCCTAATCCCCCACAGCTGTGTTTTAAACGCGGTATGCGGGATTACTAACTGCGTCTGAAACTACTTTGCCACGGAGCAATTAAATAAACAAACCATCACACAATTATCTAGCAACCAACCAAAGAACCATACACCATCCTACCAACCACCCATTCATATACTCATTCATTCACTATCCAACCAACCACCCAACCAGCCAACTACTTACCCATTCACCTAAAGAAAAAACCAAATATCCCCAAACCAACTATCCAGCCACCCCCAGCCAACAAATAGGTCAACCACCCTACTAACTATCCAACCACTTTACCAACTATGCAGCCACCCCCAGCCAACAAATAGGTCAACCACCCAACTAACTATCAAACCACCCTACCAACTACTCAACCACCCAATCAACTATCCAACCACCCAACCAACTATTCAACCACCCAACCAACCATTCAGCCTCACTTTTATATTTAGTAATCACGTTACAATTATAGCATCCGTGTCTCCCCTCCAGAGTTCTCCATATTTCTCACACACACGTGATCGCCAACACATCGAGTTTCCACTCAAACAAGGACTCATACAAACTCCACCCACAAACTCACTGCCTGCCTTACTGAACGACTCTCTTGGGCAGACGACTCTGTGACGCCTTAGTCACCACTCCAGAACCTCTTGTGCGAGTTTTATCTGATGGAGACAGCCGCCGCCAGGTGCCCATCTGTGATGCGAGTTATGACCACTAAACCGTGTTCAACTGTGAACAGCCTACAACTCCTTTCATCGAGGGATGGTACTATCGAACATTCCACGCGTGGCGATAGAGAAGTGGGGTAGAGCTGGACAGCTCAGCTTAAACAAACTATACCACAAATGTAACTCTTTGTGATCACGCACAGAGAAACAAGAAGTCATTTTCTGAGTTTAAAAGAAGTAATTCATTCATTCAGTAGCCTGTAATTTTGCAGAACCTCGCTCCCATAACAACATTCCGGAAAACTTATCGGCCATAACAAGATGCCCCGCGTCGGATACACCAATCTGGAGATCATCTGCCACATCCTGCACCCATCTTCTCTTTGGCCTTCCTCTTCATCTCTTCCCGGGCATTTTTTTTCGCATATCCTTTACAGGACATCGCTGTCAACATCAGCATCTTTCAGCTGATTGTTGATTTTTTGGCAAGATTACGCTCAGTAGTTTGCCATTGCTTTCTGAGTGACCGAATCACATACCCCGTAAGTTACCGACGCGGCTAGAACCGCCACCGATTCTCGCGCACGTCACGTTACTCACGAGAGTATTAGGGATTACGGAGAAAGTCACTAGCCCCTAAGCTAGGGAATACCCCTCCAATATTGTTCTCTCCAAACTTTCATAACGTTACAAGTGACCATAATATTTCAATTTTCTGTGTCTTATCGTCTATAGTAGCCAACCTTATTCAGTATTCAGATCTTGTCGTATGGATGCGTTTGTTCTTTACTGTATCCAAGATATTCTTAGAGCCCGTCTATATATATATATATATATATATATATATATATATATATATATATATATATATATATATATATATATAAGTGATAGAGGAAGGAATAATAAGGTATGACAAATCACCAATGTAGAGCTCATGGAGAGAACTGACCACATACCAGTGAACCAACAGTTGAGGAATTGACGCTGGCCCTGGAGAGGACATAGACTGAGAAAACTCGAGAAGAGTCACATCTCTTCATATTTCTCTTGTACCTTGCGGTGTCGAGGTGAAGCCTAGACAGCGGGAGAATGTCCGTTTATGGGCGTCATGTATCGATATTTCCATGGACTCTGTTATTCTCTCTGTCCATTGTTGACATGGTCGTTCTCTTCTCCTGGTTCCATGTGGTCTATACCTCAATGCTTGTGATATATTGTAAGCTGATAGCCTAGTTGTATGGCCAATCCATTTAACTTGCTGTTTTCTTATTAAATCTAGTGCGGATATAACTCCCACTTTAGTCCTGATTCCCTCGAGAATAGTAAAACTAGAAAATCCTTAATGTGGAACTCACAGGACAAAAGAAGTAGAGGAAGCCGTAACAACTTATAGAGAAGAGAAGCAAAAACAGAAATGAACAATGACATGGGAGGAGCTGCATGGGACAGCTACAGATGAAAAAGTCGCTTAAAGTCGACAGGGTAGACTTCATTGCACCGGGATTTTATCCCATATGGCTCAGTCTCTTTCCGCAGCTCCGAAAGCGTCGCACAAAGCACGAACTACGTAGCTCCAGCGACGACCCTCAGGAGTCTCCGAAAAAATGCACTCATGAACCGAAGAACGCGGCCAGGAATACAACCCACAACCTTCGGAGCCCGAGTCAGACGGCTTGACCACTTCGCCAAGGAGACTCCCGTCTAAAGATGGAGTGCTGGGAGTTAGTTGGTTGAGTGATTATTCTTCAATGGCAGATAGAGGACATAAGAAGAGACGATAGAGGAGCAAATAATAAGTGGCAAGGCTCTCCGTCTTACACATGAAGGGCTGCGTGTTCGAGCCTCCATAAAACTGGAGGGGGGGGGGATGTTTTCTTAAACTAGAGTGTATATAAAACAATTACTTGCATGACCTTTATAAACAACCAAGGGTCAACCCCACCATTTGTGGGTTGTTTATGAGTTACTGGAATTTTTGTTTTACATTCAGTAATTTGCCATTACACTCCAATATAGCCAAAATGATAAAAGCGCACAATCTGAAACTTCCGATGCGCTGATGATGAGGTAAGCGGTTCAGCGACTACACCGGTATTCAGTTCGGATTCAACGTGGACGTCTAGTTCAGAAAGTAATAGGAAACTACTATACTTAACATTGCCCAGAGAACCAGTCTGGAGTTGATCGCATCGTCCTGCAAAGGACAGCAACAATTAAAATAAAATCATTGCTTTCCGAATAAACATGTCAAGGAAATCAACGCAAAGGATTCTGCCGTCAAATTCCATCTATATATTTTTAAATCCACCTTTATGTATGACTAGAAATCGTGAAACGCGTTCACTGTCCCGAAGCCAAAGCATCAACAACCAATACACTACATGGGGGTCTATATGGGCTTGCGGATTTTATCCCTCGACCCGAGAAAATCTCCGGCCCTCGCACCATGGTTCGGACGATGTCAGGACAAGAAACCGACGGGAGTGTTTACAACTTGCGCGCGGCGGGAACGATAAGCATCTACCCTATGGCGGGAATTCGCTGACTGAGCTGTGGAGGAAAGGGGGGGAGCGGGCACCTTGTGTGTGTTTGCTGGGGAGCTGTGTTGTCGGTTGGGGGGGGGGGGGGGGGGTTCAAGTGAGCCGTTTATGCTTACGTGCACAGAAGGAGAGGGTGTAGTGTGAGAGGCTTATTGTGTCAACTTGTTGCGAACCTATGCTTACATGCACCTGGTAATAATAATATCAATAATAATAATAATAATAAAAATAATAATAGTAATAATTATTATTATTATTATTATTATTATTAGTGGAAAATTGTAGCAACAGCAGCAACACCGGCAGCTGCAGAAGAAGAAGAAGAAGAAGAAGAAGAAGAAGAAGAAGAAGAAGAAGAAGAAGAAGAAGAAGAAGAAGAAGAAGAAGAAGAAGAAGAAGAAGAAGAAGAAGAAGAAGAAAGAAGATGACGAAAATGAGGACGATGACGTGGAAAGGGGGGGGGGGGGGAGAGAGAGAAGGAGGCGGTGGAAAAATCAAAGAGCGAGATGAACACCAATTAGATGAAATATGGCAAGCGACAGAAGATGATGATTAACAAGACAACTTTCTATGGTAGGTAAGCCGAAACATATTTTAAATTCATCTTGTTTGTCACTCATATTTATTAAAGAGCGTCCATGCCCAGCATCCACGCGCTACTAATGAAGAATCAGATTCGCTGGCTGGTCAATTCACTCGTATGCCAGATCACAGGCTCCCTAAACGATGTGTACTTTTTTATTTTGTTTACTGCGAGCTGCATTGTGGTAAACGCTTCCAAGGCGGCCAGAGGAAACGCTCCAAAGACACTGAAGATCTCACCAAAGGCTTTTGAAATTCATCACGACACTTGGGAGACTGTTGCCAAAGACGGAAATTTGTGGCGTACATCATTATACAAGCATGTAGTCACTTGTAAGCAAGCAGGATTGCAAGATCTGTGACAAAAATAGGCTAAACAAAGAAAAAAAAACCCACTGCAGTAGACCCTTTCCTGGAAGGTCAAGCATGCTTTGCCCAATTGTCACAAAGCATTTCGAGCCAAACTAAGCCTTACCAACCCTCTTAGAACTCGCAGCTCCAAACTTTCAAACCCACTGGATGAAATGAATGGTCATCATCATACTTGATATACAATCACCATTTGCGTAAATTGGTTTTAAATTTTCAATTGAAACTCGACAACACAACATTGACCTACCTGGTAACCTCCATTCCAGGTCGAAATTATTAGAAAAAAACCAGTGGCAATTGTCTGTGGATCCATCATTTAAGAAACCACCTTTACAGTAAAGCCACATTCCACAATCGCAGTCAGAACAGCCACAGAAATCCGTGGAGTTGCCTTGAAAGATGATAACCCAGTTTGGCGTGGCGAAAGAAATGATGATGGCGACGTTGGTGAAGAGAATCGCCGTGATGGCGAGGACGATGATGCAAGTCGTCATGATTTCCGTGTGTTTTCTAAAAGTGTTGACAATGTAGTTACTGTGTTTTATCCAAGTGTATTTCTTCGGTTCGTCATAACGTGTTGTGTTAAGGGTATGGTGGTAAAACGTTCTGTTGGGTAATTATGGTACTTTATTTTTCTCCACTGAAAGTTCGTAGAACTATTGAGGTGTTATAATATTCGCTATAGTAAAGTTCTATGGAAAAATAAAATTTTCTTTACTGTCTTTACTGTAACGTTCTAGAGAACAGGTGTAATTCTTTGACAATCAGCTATTGTAAAGTTCTAGAGGACAAATTAAAGTCTATTACTATCTGATATTGTAATGTTCTAGAGAACAAACGAAGTTTTTAATATCCGTTGCTGTAATAATCTAGAGAACAAAAGAAGTTTTTAATATCCCTTACTGTAATATTCTAGAGAACAAATGAAGTCTTTTACTATCTGCTATTATAATGTTCTAGAGAACAGATGAAGTCTTTTACTATCTGCTATTGCAATGTTCTAGAGAACAAATTAAGTCTTTTACTGTCTGTTATTGTAAATTTCTAGAGAACAGTTACTATATTTTACTAGCAGCAGCGTAAAGAAAAATTACAATTGTTGAATATCCAATATTCTGAAGTTCTAAAGAACAATTAACACATTTTACTTGCCGCTACTGTAACCTGACAGAGAACAATTAATCAATGTGCAAGCCGTTATTATAATGTTCTAGAGAACAGATGAAGTCTTTTACTATCTGCTATTGCAATGTTCTAGAGAACAAATTAAGTCTTTTACTGTCTGTTATTGTAAATTTCTAGAGAACAGTTACTATATTTTACTAGCAGCAGCGTAAAGAAAAATTACAATTGTTGAATATCCAATATTCTGAAGTTCTAAAGAACAATTAACACATTTTACTTGCCGCTACTGTAACCTGACAGAGAACAATTAATCAATGTGCAAGCCGTTATTATAAAGCTCTATCGAACAATCACAGCCTTCTACTATCCGTTACTGTAAAGTTATATATAATAAGCAGCATAATTTACCGTCCTTTAGTTCAAAGCGTGAAATCAGTATTAATATTTAGAGAGATTAAAAATGCATTAAAAATAAGAATTGTCAAATGTTACGTATAATCAATACTATTGTATGGCGCGGAAGCCTAGACATAAACCAAGCAACTAGAAAGTCGAATAGATGCTCTAGAGATGTGGATATACAGAAGAATATGTCGTATTTCATGAGAACAATCAAATACAGAGGTTCTAGAAAAACTGCGAATGAAAAGAGAGTTGATGAAAGAAATACAAAAAGAGGCAAGTGAAATACGGCGGTCATGTTAAAAGACATAACTCTTATAACAACCATACTGGTGGGTAAGGTGAAGACAAGCGAGCAAGAGGTAGACAACGATACAAGTGAGAAGATAACATCAAGAAATGGAAGAACAGCAATCTGGTAGAATGTAAAGTCAGGGCGAGAGACAGACAGTGGTGAAGATTCATAGCAGCCAACCTTCACTATGGAGACGGTACTTGATTGATTGATTGGTTGAGTTTAAAGTACTGGAGAACAATGAATCTGTGATTGTTTGATGTATCTAAAACTGTTTACATAGAAGAACGCATTTTCATTGGTTTTATGCAATTGACAAGTTTATATAGAACAATAAATCTCTGTTTGTTTGATGTGATATAGAACAAGGAAAGTGCTCCACTAACCAAAACTGTATAGCTCTAGAGAACACAAAAGATATTTTGCTTAACTGCCAAGGATGGTACAGTGCTTCCCTGAAAATAAGACCTACCTCCATAATAAGCCCTAGCGCGATTTTTCTGGATGCTTTCAGTGCAAGAACTCCATCCATCCATCATGTGCCATGCCGGTAAGCGTGGGCGGTCATGTTCTGCCATCTCACTCGATCACCAGAGTCGTGGATCAGCTCCGTGTTTCTGTCTCGACCATGCCACAAGGCCAAGCCATCCAGGTACTTGCTTCTAGGTCTTCCCCTTGGTCTGTTCCCCTCGAACTTACCAGTTGTCACCAAATTCTCCAATCCATTTCTTCTCATAACATGCCCAACAAATTTTGACTGTCTACGTCTAATTTCTCTAATCAATTTACGATCTTCATTTGTTTCTTGAAGGACTTGTTCATTGGTCTTTCTGGCTGTCCATGGTATTCTTTGCATTTTCCTCAGAAACCACATCTCTACAGCCATCAGATGTTTTTCAGCCTGACTGCTCATTGTCCACGCTTCACATCCATATAAAAGTACAGGTTCTATGTAGCATCTCAACACTCTTTTTCTCGTTTCAATTGACATCTTTTTATTGGTCAATATGTTTTTCATCTTGCTAAAGGCTACTTTTGCCATGGCGATTCTTGTTCTAATCTCTTCAAGGCATCTCCCATCAGATGTTATTACTGTTCCGAGATAATTGTACCTGCTCACTTGTTGAAGAATATTCCCATTTACTTGTATATTACATTGTGGTATTTCGTCCTACCTAGTGACGACCATAATCTGTGTCTTTTTACAATTTAATTCTAACCCTAGTTGTTCACTGTGTGTAACAATCGCATCTACTAAATTTTGCAGGTCCTGTTCATTGTCTGCAATCAAGACTGTATCATCTGCATATCTAATGTTATTGATGCATCGTCCCCCAATGTTGATTCCTTCCATATCTTCAATATTTCTGAAAATACTTTCACTGTACAGGGAAAACAGATCTGGAGACATTACACATCCCTGTCTCACACCCCTTTTAATAGGCTGATATTGGCTTACTTCATTATCAACTCTTATGGCAGCTTGTTGTTTCCAATATATGTTTTTTACAAGTCTAAGATCTTTTCCATCAATTTGTAGATCTTCAAGCATCCTTATCATGTTGACATGTCTCACTTTATCAAAAGCCTTTGTGTAGTCAATAAAGGAAAGGTGTAGATCTTTGTTTACTTCTATAGAACGTTCGATTATGTTTCTCAGTATATACACTGCATTTACTGTACCCTTGCCTTCCACAAACCCACATTGTTCTTCTCCTATTTCAGGTTGTATTTTCCTCCTAACTCTTTGCATGATAATTCTTAGCAAAATTTTCGTGGTGTGACTCATTATACTAATTGTTCGATGTTGATCACATTCCAAGGCTCCTGATTTCTTTGGGATTGCAATAAATACAGAATTACATAACTCCTGAGGTATATTTCCAGTATCATATATTGTATTAAGCAGACTGGTAACTTGATCTATTCCATATTCTTCTAAAGCATTAATCATTTCTGTTGTGACGCTGTCTGAACCGGGGGTCTTGCCAGATTTCATATGGTTAAGAGCATTCTGAACCTCCATCTTCAAAATTGCTGGTCCTTCATTATTATTTTGAACATCATACTGTTCGTCTCTGTTATCGTCATACAGGTTTTTCACGTAATCTGACCATTCATGTAATATCTGATCTTTTTCTATTATGACTCTTCCATCTTTTGTCTTTAGGCAGCCTGCTGATGTACGTGTTCTTTTATTAGTAAGCTCCTGAATTCTTTTGTGCATTAGTTTCGCATTGTTACTGTTGTGTTGTTTTTCAATTTCTCTGCAATTTTTCTCAAGCCATGTTTCTTTTGCCTCCTTACATAAGGTTCTCACTTTTCTGTGAATTTCTTCATATTTGGCAGGATTATTTTTGTTCTGTCTTCTTGTTTCCATTAGTTGTAAAATTTCTTCAGTCATCCATGTCTTACGGCCCACTTTCTTTACTTTTGGAATAGTTTTTTCTGCTGCGCAACTGATTGAATTCTTCATCGTTTCCCATTGATCATCTACATCTTGAAACAGGATCTCTAGATCAGACAATATATCAAATTTGTTCTTTACTTCTATGTTAAAATTATCTTGTATTTCTTTGTCAGTTTTCAATTTGCACAAGCCATATTTAGTTCAAAGCTCCGTGATTGCTAGAACTACCCCTAAAATAATCCCCAGTTTAGATCGTAAGCTAGCTAACTAACTAACTAACTAACTAACTAACTAACTAACTAACTTACTTACTAACTAACTAACTAACTAACTAACTAACTAACTAACTAACTAACTAACTAACTAACTAACTAACTAACTAATCAACTAACTAACTAACTAACTAACTAACTAACTAACTAACTAACTATTCTCTGCATTTTCCAGAAGGAATACTGTACATAAACAGTTCTATACAATAATCTTGATTTAGACTCCCTGCTATTAAAACATGTCTCCACCCCCCTCCCCACATTTGTTTCTCTCTCTCTCTCTTTTATTTTAAATACCTTTTCTTCGCTCGCCTTGAAATCGAGCGTAGTCAACGCTGGCATGATTTTTGCGTGTGAATTAGATGTCCCTATTACCAATGCCCCTTGCCATCAGCTGAACCCACTCTGACATTTGAGATACTTGTAATTTAAGTCCAGGACGAGAAGTCAACATTTTAGTCCAAATGACCGGTGTAGGGGTTGAATCCCTCCTCAGCTTTTAGCGCACGGACATCTTTTAAAAGCGAGCTCTCTTAACTTTAGACCAAGCTGCTTTCATGAAAACATGCATTGAACATTCTTTAAGCTGTCTTTCTTGTCACTAACAGTTCTAGAATTATTTATGATGTATTTTGTATTCGAATGTCATGTACAGTTTTACACACACAGCACTTGCTCTGTGCATGTAGTTATGAAGAAAACTGCATTCTATCAAATGAAGAATGTTTTGCGCAATAATTCACTGTCCTTGAAAGTCAGGAAAAGAGTTCGTGCATGTTACACAGAACCAGTTTTAAAATAGAGCTGCGAGTCTTGGACAATTAGTAAACAGGCGAAAATATCCCCGGAAGCCTAGGAGATGGGGTTTTATTAGAAGAATGCTGAAAATTAATTGGACAGCCAAAAAGAGCAAGCAGGATATTTTAAGGGAAG
The DNA here is from genome assembly GCA_963921405.1 of Cepaea hortensis. Classification (NCBI taxonomy): domain Eukaryota; kingdom Metazoa; phylum Mollusca; class Gastropoda; order Stylommatophora; family Helicidae; genus Cepaea; species Cepaea hortensis. The sequence goes on along the minus strand of OY992876.1, from coordinate 516,041,168 downwards.
CTGAGTCGCAAAGACAACTTATAACAAACATCAGAAAGAGGCAGTCGTCGTTTTTTTTTTTTTTTTTGGGGGGGGGGGGGGAGGAAGGGGGGTGTGTGGGAATTATAAGAAGACAAAAACTGGCACAATCAAACAACAATATATGTCCTTATACTTCAACCCCCCCCCCCCCAATCTCTCCCGCAGCAATATATGTCCCTAAATTTACCCCCCAAACATCACCAACAACAATAAATGTCCCTAAACTTACCCCCAAACATCACCAACAACAATAAATGTCCCTAAACTTACCCCCAAACATTACCAACAACACTACCCGAAACTTACCCCCAAACATCACCAACAACAATAAATGTCCCTAAACTTACACCCCAAACATCACCAACATATGTCCCTAAACTCACACCCCGAACATCACCAACAACAATTTGCGTCCCTAAACTTACCCCCCCCCCCCCCCAATCATCACTAACAATATGTCCCTAAACATACCCCCAAACTCCACAATAAGTTTCCCGTCTCTATATCACTAACCATTGGTATTCTCTGAAAAGACCACACACGAACTATTATTTTCACCACATTTCAACGTACGTACCACATCATAACCGAACTATGCACAGATTAACACATAATAAGCAACGAAATATCCACGCCGCTGTATTTCTTCGTCAAATAAAAATAAGTACTCTTAATTTACCCCAACACACAAAAATGCACCTTTTCCCACTGCAAGTCAAACTCCCAGCCCTGACGTAAACGCAAAGTCTGACACTCAAACGTGATCGTATCTGAACTAAACACTTTTCCCCTGCGCCCCGTACTCTCCAACACCGCCTCGGATTGTAGTTGTATAATTTCCCTCGACTTTCGCTCAGTGTGTAACTTCTCCTGTTAGCCAAAACACGAGTGGCATTTACGGTAAAACACAATTGTTTGCCCTCCAGAAAATGTGCAATACACTTTTTCGAACACATTAAGTCGTTTTTTCCCCCCAGTACCTCAACGCAGTTTAACCTAATAAGTAAACAATATAGCACAAAGTAAAGCAGCTTTATAGAACAGATTTACGAAAAATACAGGACTTTGCGGCGACTAGCCTTCATCAGCAAAGAGCTAGTCGCCGCAACATCCTGTATTTTTCGTAATTCTGTTCTGTAAAGCTGCATTACTTTGTGTTATTTTATATCGTTTACATTTCCACAGCCTTACCGCAGTTCCTCTAATTTTATTCATATTTTAACCTCATAAGAGATGTTACAAGGCGGTTTCAGATGAAAAAACCTTTAAAGTGTGATAGAAATTACGTTAAGCATGTAATTGTCCTGTAACCTGTCAATATTGTTGTTAAGGATGTCAAGAGTATTAAGCACATGACATCATGGTGCAGACGAACACTTTGAGGAGATAAAGGCAGCTTAAAGATCCCCCTCCCACTGTTGACGTGCACCAAAGGGGAGCAGCGTTCCCTTAACCGCCTTTTGATCAGTGAAAACATTAGAAATGCATCAATCAATGCAGGTCCAGTACAGTGATGTATACCTGTCAGTCCAGCAAGTCTATGGGTGGAGTAGGAAGTTTCAAACCTTTTCTGTCCAATGAAGAGGTTCAGCAGGTGGTGCGTGAATGGAATCCAAACACTTTATCGGCACTGGAGGACTTGCATTGAATGCTGTGCTGACAACATAGAAACAAAAGACACATCTGTTCTTTACGTTTCTAGAATATATTCACCAAAACAAACATAATGTTTTCATTTGGATTTACAAAGTGGAGAGTTGAAAAGAAGAAGCAACAAAGACATTTATGACCTGTTTAAGTCCCCGCTAATCACTGGTATCATGAAGGCTAATAGACTGCAATGGCTGGGGCATATAGAAAGAATGGAAGATAATAGGGAAACAAAACTCGCTTACACTCAGGAAATAAATGACCGTAGACCCCAAGGTAGACCAAGAAGACGGTGGAGAGATAATACATATACAGACCTACAAGCACTTGGAATCAACGACTGGCAAGAGAAGGTCAACCAGAGAGACGAATGGAGACGGATTGTATCTGCAGCAAAGAACCTCAATGGTTCGGAACGCTAAAGAAGAAAAAGAATTTGGATCCCCCTTGTATAATTAGGACTTATTCCAGACAGATTAATAATAATCATGTCACCGTATCAGCTTCAATTAAGATATTGATTTGAAGGGGGATTAGTTTAGTTTAGTTTACTAGGGGGATTAGTGTCCGTAGGAGGTAATGACTGTCATAAACATGATGTCACGAAAAATGTGGATAGTTATGGCAGATGCTCATGTTGGGGTCTGAAGTGTTAAGCCTTCTAGGCTATAAGATAATCAGGTGTGGTGACCAGTGCCCAGCCTCGCTGCCTTTCTTTTCACACAAATTCTGACAATTGTCTGTACTTTTTTATGAGGCTGGATCTACACCAGATTCCCACTATTCTAAAAACAGATCCCGTCATCGAAGAAGATTGAACCAAGCGCCCCGTTGTTGAAAGCAATGGGCACTAACAACTATATTATCAACCGAAAGCTAATGGACGTTGCTTGAAAAAGGAGAGTCTGGCATATGAGACTAAGACCTCCAGCATGAGAATGGAGGTGGAAGCAGTAACTGTGGCATTCCGTTTGTTAGAAACGACCACTGCAATACGCATTGCACTCATTACGGACTCAAGGAGCATGCTTAGTAAAGTGGAGAAAGGAACGTTTCGTGTGGAATGGCTATTCTCGCTTCAGAGGTTACAGGTTTTGAGAATTATATGGATTGTTTGCCACCTACACCTCCCCCAACCACCCACACATACATCTATTCCCCACACACCCATTTCCTACCCACTCACGCACCCCCACCCACACACACACACACAAAAATCCCCAAACCACACACATTTCCCCTAGCACACACACACACACACACACATCTCCCCACCCACACACAAACATCCCCGTACACACACATCCCTCGTATGCTCACACATCTTCGACCAACACACACACATCTCCCCACCCACGCACACATCCCCCATCCACCCAATCACATCTTCCACCCACACACAACCCCACAACCCACACATACATCTCCACCCACACACACACACATCCCCCATCCAAACACATCCCCACCCACATACACATCCCCTAACGACACACACACACCCATCCCCCTCCCACACACCCATCCCCAAACTCATACACACACATCCCCACACCCCCTACACCACCCACACTCCCACCTGCAATCTCCCTCCCCCACGTCACCCATCCATCCACATACCCACCCACACACATAACCCCACCCACACAATCCCACATAAACCCTCACACCCACCCAAACACACATCCCTCACCTACCAACACCCACACCCACCCACTCAAACACACATCCCCCACCTACCTACACCTACACCCACCTACCTACCCACCCACCCACCCAAACACACATCCACACCCACATAATCTCCCACTCACATATACATCCCTCACCCACATACATATTCCCCCACCCACACATCCCCCACCTACACACACATCCCCTACCCACAAACATGGGAACGATTAGTAGTATGACTCTTCGCTGGCTGTACAGTGTTGTCCGTTCTTAACTCAACTCAGTTCAACTTGCCAACCGAGACAAACTGCAGAAAACGGCAGTTTGAAATATATGAATTCCCTGCTCATGGACGATGAAAATCTGAGGACCGAAATCAGGACTAAAGTGAGGGTTATAGCAGCATCTTGCAAGATGGAATACATACTGACCAATAAACAGATATCAATGGCGAGGAGAACAGGAGTGTTGAAGTGCTACATAGAACCTGTACATTTGTATCGATGTGAAGAGTGGCCAATGAATAGACAAGCTGAAAAACATCTAATGGCTGTGGAGATGTGGTTTCTGAGACAAATGCAATGAATACCGTGAACAGACAGAGAAACCAATGAAAAAATCCTACAAGAAACAGTTGAAAACCGTAAACTGATAAGAGAAATTAGACGTAGACGGTCAATGTTTTTGGACACGTTTTCAGAAGAAATACGTTGGAGAACTTAGTGACAACTGGCACGATTGTGGAGAAGGCAGAGAAGTAAACATCTCGATGACTTGGCCACGTGGTATGGTCGAGACAAGAACATAGAGCAGATCCACGACTCTGATGATCGTGTGAGATGGCAAAACTTGACTGCTCACGTCTATCATCATGGCACATGATGATGGTGATAGCAGCGCTAGATTTATTTAGAAGAAGAAAAACAAAAACAGTTGAAATGGTTCGGTCACATAACTAGGCTACCAACTGACAGTATACCACAACAAGCAGATGATTAGCACAGGTCAAATGGAACTAGAAGAAGGAGCCGAACATGTGTGCTATGGATAGAGGGGACAACTGAGTCCATGGAAATATCGATGCATGAAGCCATGAAAGGGCACTCTCCCGCTGTTTATACTTCACCTCGACACCGCAAGGTACAAGGGAACATATTGAGATGAGATTAGACGAGCTGATACGAGATAACATGAGATGAGAAGACACGAGATGAGGTGAGATAAGATGTGATGAGACGAGAGGAGGTGAGAAGAGATGAAACGACATGAGATGAGGCGAGACGAGTTGAGATGAGATGAAACAATATGAGAAGAGAAGAGATGAGACATACATTTACAAACGAAACAAACATTGCTGTTAAACAGAACTAGAAATTCGAAAGAGGAAACAATTAGCTGCAGGAGACGATAAGTAACTGTTATGAATACTTTCATAGTTCATGGTTATACAATAAACATACAACATGCAACATGCAAGTATTGTTTGGCATTCATAGAAATGACAAGCAGGAAGTGTGAAGGTAATAAGTTCTAATTCCGGTCTGTAACTATAGTTTTCAATTTGTATGTTGTCTAGTTGGTTCTCAAGTCTCTACTTCCTTCTTGTCACTTCTATGAGTGCCAAACAATACTTGTATGTTGAGTGTTTATTGTTTATCTAGGAACTGTCTTAGTGGCCTCATAGAGTTCCCCAATTTATATTTATGCGTAATACATGTATATTGTCATATAGAGATTTTCAAGTAGTTAATTAGTTTGCTATCTAGTTAGTTAGTTAGTTATATAACTATTTATCTAGTTAGTTAGTTAGTTAGTTATATAATTAATTAGTTAGTTAGCTAGTTAATTAGTTAGTTAGCTAGTTATCTAGTTAGTTAGTTAGTTAGTTAGTTATATAATTAATTAGGTAGTTAGCTAGTTAATTAGTTAGTTAGCTAGTTAATTAGTTAGTTAGTTAGTTAGTTAGTTAGTTAGTTATATAATTAATTAGTTAGTTAGCTAGTTAATTAGTTAGTTAGCTAGTTAATTAGTTAGTTAGTTAGTTAGTTAGTTATATAATTAATTAGTTAGTCTCATCTCATCTCATCTCATCATGTTCCTCTTGTACCTTGCGGTGTCGAGGTGAAGTATAAACTTCGTGAGAGTGCCCGGTTATGGGCTTCGTATATCGACATTCCCATGGATTCTGTTATTCCCTCCGTCCAGCGTTTACGTGGTCGGCCTCTTCCTCTGTTTCCATCTGGTCTGTACGTCATTGCCTGTTGTGGCATGCTGTTGACTGGTAGCCTACTTGCATGGCCAAACCATTTGACTTGCTGCTTTCTAATAAAATCTAGAGCAGCTTTAACCCCCACTTTAGTCCTGATTTCTTCATTTCTGATCTTATCTCTTCTTGATACGTTGAGTATTCTTCTCAGGAACCTCATTTCTGTTGTTGTGATTTTTCTTTTCTCTTTTTCTGTCATTGTCCAGGTTTGGCATTGGTAGCACAGAGTTGGTAGGAAGATTGTGTTGTAAAGTGCTTTCTTAGTAGTTATTGATACATGTTTGTTCTTTAGTATTGGTGCCATTTGTCCAATGAGTTGATTTGCCTTATTGCACCTATTTTCGATCTCGTCTTCTGATCTGCCATTTGATGATATTATACTTCCTAGGTACTTGAAGCTCTTTACTTGTTTCAAGGGATGTTCGTTTAGGTGAATTGTTGCTGTTTGTTCTTCTTTAGTTATAGTCATTACCTCTGTTTTGCTTGTGCTAATTTTCATGTTATGTTCCCTACACATTTCGTTTAGACTATTCATGTGGTCTTGTAATTCAGCTTCTGATTTTGCTATTAGTGCTTGGTCGTCCGCAAACAGGAGTTCTCTAATGGTTAGATTTGCAGATGGTTCTTCTTCTGTGTTCTCGTCATGCGGTATTCTTGCTGTCTCTGCTTGGCTGGTTTCTTTACATATGTTGTCTATATATGTTATGAACAAGAGAGGGGACAGGACACAACCTTGTCGTACTCCAGATCTTATGGTGAAGGGTTCTGAGTGTCCTCCAGTTGCTCTCACTATGCATTCACTGTTGTCGTATAAACTTCTACATAGGTTTGTTAGATGTGTACTCACTCCATATTGTTTAAGGATTTCCCACAGCTTGTTTCTATCTACCCTATCAAATGCCTTTTCTTGGTCAACAAAGGCTAAGTAGAGTGTTTCATTGAATTCAATTGATTTTTCTATAAGTTGTCTAAGAGCAAAAATGGCGTCTGTGCATCCTTTGTTTTTCCTAAATCCAAGCTGCGTTTCGCTTAGCTGGGGTTCTAAAGTAGTTCGTAATCTTTTTTCAAGAATTTTGCAAAATATTTTCCCAGTATGACTCAACAGTGAAATGCCTCTGTATTGTGTGCAATCTCTTTTGCTGCCTTTGTTTTTCCAAATTGGGATAATTATGGCGTTTCCCCAGTCTCGTGGTGTCTGTTGTTCTACCCAAACATGGTTGAATAGTCTATGTAGCCAAGCTGTTCCTACTTCCCTTGCTGCTTTAATTAGTTCATTTGGTATTTCATCCTGTCCTGGTGATTTGTTCAATGGGGCTAATCTGATGGCTTCTATAATTTCTTCTTTTAGTATGTCTGGTTCTAGTTCCTCGGTGACATCTGTGTAGGTCTCTTGAATTCCTGTGACATCTGATGGGATGTTGAGAAGTTGTTCGAAATACTGCTTCCATCTTATTAGGATGTGTTTTTGTTCACTTATTGGTTCTCCATTTTCGCTGTTAATTATTTCAGTTGGGTCAAAGGGTACTCCTCTGGTTCGCATTGCACTTATCTTTTTGTAGAAGTTTCTGGTTGCCTCCTTGTAGTTTTTATTTAGGGTTTCTCCATACTCTTCCCAGTCTTTCTGTTTTTCCCTCTTTACTATTCTACTCACATGTCTTCTCGATATTCTGTATTCTATGAGATCACATTCCTGTTTGCTCTTCAACCACTTTTTATATTTTTCCTTTTTTTCTTTTACCGCTTTCTTTACTTCTGCGTTCCACTAACTTGTTATTTTCTTTATCCGTGTTTTGCATTTTTTCGTGGTTCCGCATGTTATTTTTGCAGTATTTAAAACGCTTGATTTGAACGTCTCCCATTCTTCTTCCACTGTTTTTCTTTCCGTAGGTAATTTTACAAAGAGTTCAGTTAGTTCTTTCTCATAATTTTCCCTTACTGCCTCGTCTTTAAGGTTTTTTAAGTTTACTGATTCGCATGGCATGTATTTTCCTGCTTTTTGTTTTCTTCTTCTAATGGTTCTTATTGTGGCAACGACTGCTTTATGATCTGTGTTTATACTGAAATTGGGCACTGCTCTTGCATCTAATATATTTCTCTTTCTGTTATTTCTTGTTAATATAAAATCAATTTGGCTTTTAGTATCTAGATTGTTCCATTTATACCAGGTGTATACTTGCGAATCTTTATGTTTATAGAATGTGTTTGTTATATAGAGATCGTGTTGGCTGCAAAGCTCTATCAGTCTACTTCCGTTATCATTCCTTTCATTTTGCTGATCTCCAAATGCTCCCAGGTGTTTTTCTATGCCCCCTCTGTTATGTCCTAGTCTTGCATTGAAGTCTCCCATAACTATGATGTTGTCCTGCTTATCTATTTTATTTAGCACATCATGTATGTCTTCGTAGAAGTCCTCACATTCTTGCTCATTATTGTTTGCATTACATGGTGCGTATATCTGTACATATGTTGTGATTGTTTGTTCTTTTATTCTCACTGTTATGATTCTTTCTGATATATATTTTATTTCTAGTATTGCTCTTGCTAGCTGTGGTTCGATGACTATTCCCACACCGTGTCTTGCCCTTTCTTGCTGTTCTACTCCAGAGTAAACAAACGTGTAACTGCGGTGGAGCTCCTTGCATCCTTTCCCTTTTGTTCTGGTGTCCGCTATTCCCATCAGACCAATATTCCTCTTCTCCATTGTTTCTATAAGCTCTTCTTCTTTACTATTGAAACCACAGACGTTCATTGTGCCTATTTTTTGAATCGCTGATCTATCTCGTAGTCCGTTAACATTGCCGGGTCGATAGCCGTTTGGGTCAGTCCGTTTATACTTCTTAGTTTTTCTACGAGCAGTATGAAGATCCCCTGCCGGCTTGCTAGGCCAGTCGCAGGTTTAGGACACTAATCTGACCACAGGGAGTCCATCCCCTATGGCGAGCCATAGCCCCGTTAGCCCAAATTAGTTAGTTAGCTAGTTAATTAGTTAGTTAGCTAGTTAATTAGTTAGTTAGTTAGTTAGTTAGTTAGTTAGTTAGTTATATAATTAATTAGTTAGTTAACTAGTTAATTAGTTAGTTAGCTAGTTAATTAGTTAGTTAGTTAGTTAGTTAGTTAGTTAGTTATATAATTAATTAGTTAGTTAGCTAGTTAATTAGTTAGTTAGCTAGTTAATTAGTTAGTTAGTTAGTTAGTTAGTTAGTTAGTTAGTTAGTTAGATAGTTAGTTAGTTAGTTAGTTAGTTAGTTATATAATTAATTAGTTAGTTAGCTAATTAATTAGTTAGTTAGCTAGTTAATTAGTTAGTTAGTTAGTTAGTTAGTTAGTTAGTTAGTTATATAATTAATTAGGTAGTTAGCTAGTTAATTAGTTAGTTAGTTAGTTAGTCTTTCCTCTTGAGCCTAAGGCGGCGCATAGGGCAGAAGTCCTGTCTCTCCATGCTTGGCGGTTCGCTGCTACCTGTTGTAGATCTTGGATATTTTGTAAATTATTAGTTAGTTAGCTAGTTAATTAGTTAGTTAGTTAGTTAGTTAGTTAGTTATATAATTAATTAGTTAGTTAGCTAGTTAATTAGTTAGTTAGCTAGTTAGTTAGTTAGTTAGTTAGTTAGTTAGTTATATAATTAATTAGTTAGTTAGCTAGTTAATTAGTTAGTTAGCTAGTTAATTAGTTAGTTAGTTTGTTAGTTAGTTAGTTAGTTAGTTAGTTATATAATTAATTAGTTTGTTAGCTAGTTAATTAGTTAGTTAGCTAGTTAATTAGTTAGTTAGTTAGTTAGTTAGTTAGTTATATAATTAATTAGTTAGTTAGCTAGTTAATCAAATCAAATCAAATCAAATCAACTTTATTAGGGTCACAAATTGGGCGCGCAGGCCCGTCTTACATTCGGCCCTTCCAATCACTCGTCTTTCGTTCATCAAGAGCATTATACATTTACATAGGAAGAAAAATAAACATTGTGAAATGAATGTTGTAAACATAAACAAGGCTAAACATGGAGAAAAATGTGTACATAAAAAGTATGTGACGTAAAAGTAGTGATGCCAGCGCGTCCCACACACACACACACACACACCACACACACTCTCTCTCTCACTCTCACTCATTCACTCACACACACACACCACACACCACACACACACTCTCTCTCCCTCTCATTCACTCTCACTCTCACTCATTCACTGACACACACACACTCTCACTCATTCACTCTCCCGCTCACTCATTCACTCTCCCGTTCACTCATACACTCTCCCGCTCACTCATTCACTCTCCCGATCACTCATTCACTCTCCCGCTCACTCATTCACTCTCCCGCTCACTCATTCACTCTCACGCTCACTCATTCTGTCTCTCCCGCTCACTCATTCACTCTCCCGCTCACTCATTCACTCTCCCGCTCACTCATTCACTCTCCCGTTCAATCATTCACGCTCCCGCTCACTCATTCACTCTCACTCATTCACTCTCACACTCACTCATTCACTGTCCCGCTCACTCATTCACTCGGCCGCTCACTCATTCACTCTCACGCTCACTCATTCACTCCCACGCTCAATCATTCACTCTCCCGCTCACTGATTCACTCTCACGCTCACTCATTCACTCTCACGCTCACTCATTCCTTCTCGCGCTCACTCATTCACTCTCACTCATTCACTCTCACGCTCACTCAATCACTCTCACGCTCACTCATTCACTCTCACGCTCACTCATTCACTCTCACGCTCACTCATTCACTCTCCCGCTCAATCATTCACTCTCCCGCTCACTCATTCACTCTCACTAATTCACTCTCCCGCTCACTCATTCACTCTTCCGCTCACTCATTCACTCTCCCGCTCACTCATTCACTCTCACGCTCACTAATTCACTCTCACGCTCACTCATTCACTCTCCCGCTCACTGATTCACTCTCCCTCATTCACTCACACTCATTCACTCCCACACACAGACACTCTCACTCATTCGCTCTCACGCTCACTCATTCACTCTCCCGCTCACTCATTCACCCTCACGCTCACTCATTCACTCTCACGCTCACTCATTCACTCTCCCGCTCACTCATTCACTCTCACTCATTCACTCTCCCGCTCACTCATTCACTCCCACGCTCAATCATTCACTCTCCCGCTCACTCATTCACTCTCACGCTCACTCATTCACTTTCACGCTCACTCATTCACTTTCACGCTCACTCATTCTGTCTCTCATTTACACCCACTCACTCTCTCACTCAAACTACAGTAATGAACATAAGTTTAGATTATACATGATAAAATAAAATGGTATTTAACTGATAATATGACAGATGAGAATACACAAACATATGGATTCGCGTGTTACATAACATGCGTGTTACATGACATGCATCTGCTGAGCTCTCTCTCTCTCTCTCTCTCTCTCTCTCTCTCTCTCTCTCTCTCTCTCTCTCTCTCACTCTCTCTGTATTCTTTCATATACACACACTCACACGCATGCGTACACTCACACACACACACACACACTCTCTCTCTTTCTCTCTCATTCACTCTCACTCTCACTAATTCACTCTCCCGCTCACTCATTCACTCTCACGCTCACTCATTCGCTCTCACGCTCACTCATTCAATCTCCCGCTCACTCATTCACTCTCCCGCTCACTCATTCACTCTCACGCTCACTCATTCACTCTCACGCTCACTCATTCGCTCTCCCGCTCACTCATTCACTCTCCCGCTCACTCATTCACTCTCACGCTCACTCATTCTGTCTCTCCCGCTCACTCATTCACTCTCCCGCTCACTCATTCACTCTCCCGCTCACTCATTCACTCTCCCGTTCAATCATTCACTCTCACTCATTCACTCTCACGCTAACTCATTCACTGTCCCGTTCAATCATTCACTCTGCCGCTCACTCATTCACTCTCACACATTTACTCTCACGCTCACTCATTCACTCTCACGCTCAATCATTCACTCTCCCGCTCACTGATTCACTCTCACGCTCACTCATTCACTCTCACGCTCACTCATTCCTTCTCACGCTCACTCATTCACTCTCACTCATTCACTCTCACTCATTCACTCTCACGCTCACTCATTCACTCTCACGCTCACTCATTCACTCTCACGCTCACTCATTCACTCTCACGCTCACTCATTCACTCTCCCGCTCAATCATTTACTCTCCCGCTCACTCTCACGCTCACTCATTCACTCTCCCGCTCACTCATTCACTCTCCCGCTCACTCATTCACTCTCCCGCTCACTCATTCACTCTCCCGCTCACTCATTCACTCTCCTGCTCACTCATTCACTCTCACGCTCACTCATTCACTCTCACGCTCACTCATTCACTCACACACACAGACACTCTCACTCATTCACTCTCCCGCTCACTCATTCGCTCTCACGCTGACTCATTCACTCTCCCGCTCACTCATTCACCCTCACGCTCACTCGTTCACTCTCACTCATTCACTCCCCCGCTCACTCATTCACTCTCACTCATTCACTCTCCCGCTCACTCATTCACTCTCACGCTCAATCATTCACTCTCCCGCTCACTCATTCACTCTCACGCTCACTCATTTACTCTCACGCTCACTCATTCACTCTCACGCTCACTCATTCACTCTCACGTTTCCTCATTCTGTCTCACACTCACTCACTCTCTCACTCAAACTACAGAAATGAACATAAGTTTAGATTATACATGATAAAATCAAATGGTATTTAACTTATAATATGACAGATGAGAATACACAAACATATGGATTCGCGTGTTACATAACATGCGTGTTACATGACATGCATCTGCTCAGCTCTCTCTCTCTCTCTCTCTCTCTCTCTCTCTCTCTCTCTCTCTCTCTCTCTCTCTCTCTGTATTCTTTCATATACACACACTCACACGCATGCACGCGCTCACACACACACACACACACACACACTAACACATCAACTCTCCCACTGTCTCACTCTCTAACACACAATCCTACACACACACACTCACTCTATCAATCGCACTCTCTCACACATACACGTACACATGAACGCATGCACGCACGCACACACTCCCTCACTCACTCTCACACATACACGTACGAATGCATGCACTGACACATTCCCCCACCATTTCTCGCTCAATCACTCTCTCCACACACACGCATGCACACGCGCATTCACTCTCTCCCTCTCTCTGACACCCACTCTCTCTCTCTCTCGCTCCCACACGCACACACATATATAGTGAACAATTATAATGAACAATTATAATGAGTTAATTAGTTAGTTAGCTAGTTAATTAGTTAGTTAGTTAGTTAGTTAGTTAGTTAGTTAGTTAGTTATATAATTAATTAGTTAGTTAGCTAATTAATTAGTTAGTTAGCTAGTTAATTAGTTAGTTAGTTAGTTAGTTAGTTAGTTAGTTAGTTAGTTAGTTAGTAAGTTAGTTAGTTAGTTAGTTAGTTAGTTAGTTAGTTAGTTAGTTAGTTATCATTTCAAGTATCATCCTTACACTATGAACATGTCTATAGTTGCTCTGATCCTACCCTCAACATATGCATCAGCCTCCGGCGGCTAAAACAAAGTTCTGTGTTGATTGACGAGACCCCTCATTCTCGTGATGTCCCTCTGGTATCTGGCCGTGCCAATTCTTACTCCAAAGTCCCTCATTCTATACAACTATATAGATCCAATGGCGTCAAAGCTCACCGCCCTCGATATCTCTCTAGGGGTATTTTCATGTTGGTGTATCGATGTGTTTGTTGTTTGTCTGCTGGTTGTAGGTTTTAGCCACAACGTTCATTTTGTCACTTGTGACAGTGTTCTAATACAGCTTAATAATTCTACTCCTTCTTGTTTTGTTGGTTCATTTATCACATCTTAAAAGTTTAAAGATGCAAGAGGATCATCTTCATTGCATCGGGTGTTATCTCAGATGGTTTGATCTCTTTCCGCAGGGTGACCTGGCGTCGCACAAAGAACGAACTCTGTAGCGACTACACCCTCCCCCCCCCCCCCATCTCCGTGAAAATTGCACTCTTGAACCCAACGACGTAGCCCGGAATCGAACCAACAACCTTCAGAACCCGATACAAGCAGCGTAACCATATTAGAACAGTTCAAATGAAAGGGGACGGGGAGGGTGAAGTATCTATTGTGTACAAGGGCCTTCAAATGAAAACCTTCTATGATTTTTCTGTCGGTGAATTAATCCTGAAAACTTAAAGAGCGAATGTATCAATTTTCGATGTAGTCATCAGTGCGTTCAATGCAAGTCACCCATGGCAGATAAAGTGCTTGGGTTCCTGTAGAAAATAAAATGCTCTTGGTCACGTGTATAACAACCCATGTACCACCTGCTGTACTTATTCACAGAAGTCACGCCGGTGTGAAACTCGCTACTCAACTGCTACACTTGCTGGACTGACAGGCATGCATCACCATGCTGGACCTTCAATTCACCGATGAATTTCTATGGGCTTCACCTCTTCACTTATTTTAAAAAAAAAAACGATAACAGAACGCAGCCCCTCTTTGGTACAGGTGCATATCAAAAGTGGGGCGGCCATCTTTAAACTGTCCTTATGACGTCACGGTGTTCGTCTGCGTCGTTATGTCACCGGCTGAACACTCCTGACTTCCTTAACAACAATACTAACAGGTTACAAGACAATACCGCGGTTATTTTAATTTTCATCTTACTTTCAAGGTTTTCATTTGAAGTACATTGTCATATATTTTAACGTTGAGTTTTTCATGTCGTTGTATCAGTGTACCAGCTCCGTGGCGATGGAAATACGGATGCAGTTCTTGATCCCGCATACCCGAGTTCGAAACACATGCTGCGCCCGATTTAGCAGCAGATTGCGTTGCGTTGGTTTTTTACAGAATTGTATGGGAGCCGGTTGTTCAGAAAGCTATTGCAAACTACTAAACGTAAACTTGCCCAAGAGATCACAACAGCAAAAGATGATAGTGTTGATTGCAACGTCCTGTAAAGGATATGCAACTAACTAACTGTATGAGTGTATTTGTGTTCTTTGTATGCTGATGCTGGATCTAGCTTTCTCTAGCTTTATCTGGCTTTAAAATAAAGTTGATTTGATTTTGATTTGATTTTCTAACGTTCATCTAGTCACTAAAACGTACTGATTCAGCTTACTGTTTTTGTTGATTAAATCACTTTTTTTTGGTTGCACATCCCTTACAGGACATTGCATTCAACACCAGCATTTTTCAGCTGCTGTTGATGTACTAGGCAAGATTACACTCAATAGTTTGCCATTGCTTTCTGAGCGGCCGGCTCACATAACTCGTAAGTTACTAAAGCGGCGAGAATCTCTACCGATTATCGCGCAAGTTACGTTCCTCACGTGGATATACGGGATTACGGAGAAAGCCGCTAACACCTAGGCCAGGGAGACAGATTAATTCACAACATCTTAAAAACAAAACTAAAACAGTTACAATGGTTGTGGATGTGAACAGACAGCACTGCAACAATCTCAACAAAGAACATGCACATTTCCTGTAGCAACAAAACACAAGTTAGTTGTATGTCTATTACTGGACGTCGCAGTCAACCACAGTGTGATTTAGTTGTTTGTGATTTATTGACAAGTTTACTTTTCATTTGTGTCTTAGTCAGTTAGTTAGTCGACAGATCATCCTCATTGCACATCGAACCATTCAGTCCATAAGTGCTCGGATCCCCTCCTCAGTCAATCCCGCAGCGTGTAGCGGCTAACGACGCCAGTTCTGTTTTGATTTATTAATCTTCTTTGGCTTCCTGCATAGTGTTCTTGTTTGGCACACCTCTTTTAACTTGCTGTTCTCGCATTCTGACAGTGATTCACAGTCATCACTTGGTTCTCGTAACCGTCTTACTTCTCGTGGAACATTCAGTATATCAGCTTGGTCCATGGCTCGTCCACCCTCCACAGTAGCCTGCCCTGCAAGCCTGCCAGCTTGCTCATTTCCTTGTACACCAGCATGTCCTGGCACGAAAATGAAACTAATCTTCGCCAGCCGTGACCGCGACAGGGACACCTTTCAGCTATTTGATACAAAATTCCAATATTGCAAGCAACGAAGAGGATCTGCAACATTTAATAGACGTGATTATATTACACGGTGGACAACTAAACTTAGAATTAACATGAAAGAAGACAAAGATTGTTTCGTCTCTAAAAATAAAGAAATACCGCAATGTAACATTCCAGTAAATGGGAATATTCTTAAACAAGTGAATCGGTACCACTAGTAGACAAGGTTAACATGAGCAGACAAGCTGAAAAACATCGAATGTCAGTGGAAATATTGTTTCTGAAGTAAATACAAAGAGTGAGCTAGTCCTACAAGAAACAAATGAAAACCGCAAATTGATTTGATAAATTAGATGTAGGCAGTGACATATTTTTTTTGGCACGTTATGAGAAGAAATAAACTGGAGAACTTGGCGATAATTTACGAGATTGTAGAGAAAAGAACAAGGGGAAGACAGAGAAGTAAATACCTGGATGGCTTGGCCACGTGGCATAGCGTGACAAATCCACCATGACTCTGGTGGCCGTGTGAGTTGCGAAACATGATCGCCGACGCTTACCGGCATGGCACATGATGATCAAGAAACTACATTGAAAGTCCATACAAGGTAATTTGTGGAGGAAAGCATGAAGGTGGAAAAGAGGAAGACCACAACATAGATCGATTCACGGCGTGATAGTTGGTATACATATGACCGCAACAGAGACAAGACATCTGGCTAATGACAGAGACATTTCGAAAATCTGCAATGACGGAAAAGTTAGTCACAGACTGATTGTGATGAATTGTTTTTGTTTCGTTTTCTGGTATCTGTCAACTGTCAACTTTTCCTTATGAAATATAATTGCTTCCGGTGTGATCTAGGAAGCTGTTTTTGTTGTTTTTTTTTTTTTTTTTTAGTAGATTCTTAAGTGTCATTGTCAATTATATCATTTATCGTCACAGTTAGTTGGTTAGTTAGTTGATTAGTTTGTTAGTTCGTTAGTTAGTTAGTTGGATGGAGTTTTGCTTAATTAATAAGCTGCTTGCTTAGTTAGTTAGGTAGTTGGTTTGTTAGTTTGTTAGTTAGTTGGATGTTTTTATTTTGTTGCTTAGTTAATAAGTTGCTTGCTTAGTTAGTTAGGTAGTTTGTTTGTTTGTTTGTTAGTTAGTAGGATGGATTTTTACTTAGTTAAAAAGTTGGTTGCTTAGTTAGGTAGTTGGTTTGTTAGTTCATTAGTTAGTTCGTTAGTTTTGTTTAGTTCGTTAGTTAGTTGGATGGTGTGTTACTTAGTTAATAATTTGTTTGGTTAGTTAGGGAGTTTGTTAGCTTGTCAGCCAGCTAGTTAGTTAGTCAGATAGTTAGTTAATTAAATAGTTAGTTAGCTAGTTAGTTTGTTAGATTTTTGTTCGTTCGTTCGTTAGCTAGCTAGTTAGCTTGTCGGCTAGTTGGTTAATTAATTAGTTAGTTAATTAGTTAGCTAGTTAGCCAGTCGACAGATAACCCTCCCTCCACAATGAACCATTCAGTCCCATAAGTGCACAGATCCTCTTCCCAATATCTCCCACAGCGTGAAGTGATCAACAACAAACTTCCCAGTTCATTGGAAGACATCCTAACCTGAAGTTTGGTTTCTGGGAGTAAAGACGTAAAGAAATGGTATCTGTCATCGTCGTTTATCTTTTGTCAAAACTGTTCTATCTGCCAACAAAAATCATCATCTCATCGAGATTCCCATGGACTCTGCTATTCCTTTGGTCCATTTGGTTCGGTCCGATTACACTTCTTAGTTTTTCTACAAGCAGTATGAAAATGCCCTGCCGGCTTGCTTTGCCAATCGCAGGTTTAGGACACAAATTTGACCCAGGGGAGTCCGTCCCACCTGGAGAGCCAGAGATCTGTTGGCCCATGACCTCGCGGTCACGGTTTCCTGGTCTGCACCACGGGGAGGTGGCATTGACTTGAGGGTCATCTGCAGGCTACTCATATTTTACTTATCACTCTCCTAACGATCCTAACCCTACTGTAGACCTAATTCATCATCATCATCATGACATAGTAAGTCCTCTTCAAGACATCGCACTCATCAGAACCCGCAGAAAAGACTCCCAATC
>OY992876.1:516016550-516023229 GCA_963921405.1 Cepaea hortensis | reverse complement strand
ATTCGCTAGCCGTGCGTTCCATTTCGTGTTATTGAGACGTTTTTTCACTTTTGTCTACACTCTATGTGTTAGATACAGACAGTTTTCGTAGCCATTTCATTCGACTGGGACACTTTCTGCATTTTAGTACTCGCTCACGAGGTAGGCTACATGTGCTGCCGGCTCAGCACCTTACCTCCGTGCAGCAGTGAACGAGAAACGGCCAGGCCCTCTCATCCGGGAATCTCTCATATCCCCCAGCTGAGAGCCTTCGAACAAGTATCAGAACTGGGCATGTAGCGTGTTCAGTATGCCACCTCTATTTTTCGGTAAGTGGGTATCGGCCAGGCTCTCACATCCGAGGGTTTGTGGCTTAGAGGCCTTTAGCCTAAACCCTCGACAGAGAGCCTTAGAGTATTGTCCGGACCAAGAACTTCTGCCTTCGTGCGCCTGATGTAAAATTTTGACTGCTATCCTCAGTCTACCTGCAGAGCAGCAGGTTGTGTCTCTCTTAGTCTGGCCCCTATCCCATAAGCTGTCCGATATGTAGTTTTCATCCATCGACTCCATGTGCTTGCACATGTTACTTTTAATATCCATCTCACAGATGATACTTTGAAGGCTTACGTTTCTTGCTAGTTTTTTTACTTTGAATCCTGACCCGAATTATCTTTATTGTAAAGTAACAGATGTCCCAGAAGGAAAGAGTTCGGTGACTGTTACACCAATTAGTGTAGAGTATAAGTTACGCCGATCTCCGCGGGCCGAGTGAAAGAAGCCAGGGGGCCGTGTGTCCGCATTCCAGATAAGGTGTGCAGTAAATTCCAGAAGCAGATAATACAAATTAATTTACACCTGCCGAAATACAACTTGACCTAGATCTGACACCTCTCCCCGGGCGTCGGTGTGACCTCATTTATGAGGTCAACGATTGTGTTAGATGACACTAAGTAAATATCTGTTTCTCACGCGTTGAGGCCTGCTTGGTATATGTTCCAAGAGCCATATATTTACAGACACATCATATGCATGAGGCATATCCTGGCACTACCAACATAGGGTCCTTCAAGCCCAATGATACCTGAGAGTTGTTGCAGATAGGGATCACCCCCTGCGTGAATCCATGGATATGGTCAAGGGTCATAGACATAGAGGGGGAATGAACAGGCTGATAGGCTGGCAGGGAATGCACCTCTTGGTGGTAGATTACCTATGAACATAGGAGAGGTGGTCGTGCGCCTGTGGGACCAGGTAGAGAAGGCGGGGGAACAAATTGAGAACCCGTATATGGAAAGAATGAGATTGCTGGGGGATCGACAGGGGTTCTGGAAGTATTTCAACACTGAGAGGGAAGATCGGGAGAACTTTCAATCATATAGCGATGGGAACGATTAGTAGTATGACTCTTCGCTAGCTGTTAAGTGGGTGTACGGAGCACGCATGGGATCGTCATGAGTTTAGTGATGTCGGTTCTTAGCTCAACTGAATTGAACTAACTCAACTCAATATCCATCTCCCATATGTTATTTTGAAAGCTTCCGTTACTTGCTAGTTGTTACTGTGAATCCTTCTGTCCCAATTAGTTTTATTATCCCAGATGAAAAGAGTTCGGATACTGTTACACCAGTTAGTGTAGAGTATAAGTGGCACCGATCTCTGCGGGCCGAGTGAAAGAAGCCAGGGGGCCTCGTGTCCACATTCCAGATAAGGTGTGCAGTCAATTCCAGGTAATACCTACAAATTAACACCTGAGGAAATACCACTTGACCTAGATCTCACATCTCTCTCCAGGCGTCAGTGTGACCTCCTTAACCAGGTCAGCGATTGTGTTAGACCACTGTAAGTAAATGTCTCTCTCGCACCGAGGCCTGCTATAGTACATGAGGCTAGCTTCATATGTTTACAGACCAATCGGGGACTCGATGGAGGATATGGTCGGTACCACGGCGGTCGTGTTCACTTCCCATAACCTGTTGTGGTACCCAGTTGTGGCCGAGTCGACCTGGGGTTGCAACCACTTCACAATCTTTTATATGGGGATTGAAACACAATACCAGGGAAGGTTAACCCGGTCAACAAATGCCCGAAGAAGTCGGATGTCTCGACAGAAAGGCGCAGATATCACAGCTATGCTGTAAACAGGCACAATGTTACATCCAAAACAACACTCCGGACAACGCAGAAGAAGAAGAGGAACACAAGACTACAGGACAGACAGGGTAGCTGGATGTTGTACGCCTGTAGTGTCCTTATTATCCCAGACTCAATATGCTGTCCATTTTTTTTTTTTTTGGCCTTAGAGTGCATTGAACTCAAGCGTTGTCCATACACGTGCTAATACCTGTCTTAGCATTGGACTGATTTTTGCGTGTGGATTAGCTTTTCCTATTACTAGTGTCCTTCGCAATCAGGCGAACTCACCCAGACTTCTGGGGTACATGTGTTTTACGTCCCCAAGTGAAGGACGAGAAGTCAACATTTTAGTCCATCTGACCGTGTAGGGGTTGAACCTGCTACCTCGGCATCAGCACACCGGAAGTTTAACAACAAGGGCTCTTATCCATTCGGCCTTGCTGACCTCCTATGCTGTCAATGATCGAAACGATGACGTATGACCCATCATCATCATGTGCCCTGCCAACTGGCGTAGGCGTTCATGACTTTCCACAGATCTCGGTCTTTGTCCATTGTTCCATTGTTCTGGATCAACTCTTCTCACGATGTTCCCCATGTCGCCGTCTCAATCCGTCTAACATCATTTCTCTTGGTCTGCCTCCTGTGTCACTGACCTTTCCAGTTGTCACCATGCTTTCCGGTATCTCTTCACATCACATGTCCAAAGGATGCGGTCTGTCTGTTTCTTATCATCATCATTATCATCCATTGTATTGCCGGCTGGCGTGGGCGATCAAGTCTCTCCATAAATTGCGAATCACGATGGCATGGATCACATCGTATGTTGACTCCCTTCCGTACCATGACACAAGTCTGTCAAGAACTGTTTCACGCTGTCTCCCTCAATGTCTCTTTCCGCAAATCTTGTCGGTGTCTATATATTCAAATGTTTGTCTTCTTATAACGTGGCCAAAACACGATTACTGCCTCTTTCTGATGTTTGTGATCAGTTGTCTTTGCGACTCAGCTTCCCTCGTAAAGTACACATTGCTCATCTTAGCTGCCCAATTAATTTTAAAGCATTCTTTTATAAAACCTCATCTTCAAGGCTTCCGTAGAATTTTACGCCAGTTTACTAATTGTCCACCTTTACCAGTAAAACCTAAAACCCACTTTTACCTATGTTACATAGAACCAGTTTTAACATACGGCTGAGAATCCTGGACAATTATTCGCTTCTTTTTTAAAGCCACTAATTGTCCAGGATTATCAGCCGTATGTTAAAACTGGTTCTATGTAACGTGCAAGAACTCATTTTCTCACTTTCAAGGACAATGACGTATTGCATAAAACGTTGTTCATTTGATAGAACGCAGTTTATGCTTGTCATATTGTGTTCTTTATCTCATTGATGCATCTTCAATCTGATGTTATCCATGTGCATAGATATCTGAATTTCGGTGCTTGCCCCAAATTAACGTCATTTACTTTAATTATATACCTCAATAAGCGAGAGACAAACAGCTTTCTTTGGTCGTTTGATGAGAACAGGGGCATTGGGAAACATCGTGACAAATGGAAAGATCGAGAAGAAGAGAGGCAGAGGCAGACCAAGAGAAATGATGCTGGATGAATTAAGACGGTGGAATTTGGGATTATGAGCAGCGGAGTTGATCCAGAACACCAAAGACCGAGATCTGTGGAGATTCATGAACACCTACGCCAGATAGCAGATTACTTACTGATGATGGTGGTGATGATGCTGATAATGATGAATTTAATTGCATATTTAGGCACAATCTATTTCTTTGATATCGTCATGGCTTCTGTCTTTCTATTATTCAAACTGAGACTCAAACTGTTTTTGTAAGTGTATATAGAGTTATATTTTAATTAGCCTCTAATTAGGTAATTAGTTAGTTACTCTGGCAGTCCAAGGTATTGTCAACATTCGTCTCAGAAACCACATTTCCACTGCCGTTAAAAGTTTTTTCTGCTTGTCTGCTCATTGTCCGCGTTTCATATCCATACAAATGTAGAGGTTCTGTGTAGCACTCCAACACTCTTTTTCTCGTTGAAAGTGACATCTTTTTATTGGTCAGTATGTTTTTCATCTTCCAAAAGGCTATCTTTGCCATGGCGATTCTTGTTCTAATCTCTTCAAGGCATCTCCCATCAGATGTTATGACTGTTCCGAGATAATTGTACAGATTCACTTGGTTAAGAATACTTCCATTTATATTACATTGTGGTATTTCTTTCCTCCTATTCACTACCATAATCTGTGTCTTCTTATAATCTAACCCTAACCCTGTGTGTCCACTGTGAGCAATAACCGTATTTGCAAAATGTTGCAGATCATAGCACAACAGGTTCTGTGAACATTTGCCTGAAGAGTTGTATGCATCAAATTTGTTTAGATCACTGAAGCTTGATGTGGTGATTACAGTCCCCGTCGCGTTTCTCTGGTTGCTTATATGTCTGTCTGTGTATCTAATACTATCTGTTTGTCTGTCTGTTGTACTCTATAAATATCATTGCCTTCTTGTCTGTTTGTCTGTCTGTGTATCTACCATGGTCTGTTTTTTTTCTGTCTGTGTATCTAACACTGTCTGTTTGTCTGTCTCCGTAACTACCATTGTCTTTTTGTCTGTCTGTGTATCTACCACTGTCTATTTGTTTGTCTGTGTATCTGCCATTGTCTTTTTGTCTGTCTGTGTATCTACCACTGTCTATTTGTCTGTGTGTGTATCTGCCATTGTCTTTTTGTCTGTCTGTGTATCTACCACTGTCTATTTGTCTGTGTGTGTATCTACCGCGGTCTGTTTTTCTGGCTGTGTACCTACCACTATATGTTTGAATGTCTCTGTGACAACCACTACATTTTTACGTCCGTATTTTTCACTGTCTATTTGTCTGTGCATTTATTAGTGCCTATTTGTCTATGTATCTACTATTTATGTTTGTCTATGATTTTCCACTATATGTTTATGTGTTTATCTATCTAGCACTGACCATATGTCTGTCTGTATATCGACCACTGCCTATGTGTTTCTCTGTCTGTTATGAGTGTTTCATGTTTCTACTACAAACAGAAACCAGGAGAGCTGCCCATACAAGAAATAAAGAGATGACAGACAACGGGTAAGTCGTTACAAAAACAAATGTTTAAAACTACATGAGGATCGACTTCATGGCACCGGTTTTATCCCACATGGCTCAGTCTCTTTCATCAGTGCGGCCTGCAGAAAGCATCGCACAAAGCACGAACTCCGTGCCTCCAGTGACGATCCCCAGGAGTCTCCGATAACATTGCACTCGAGAACCGAACGACGTAGTCCAGATTTGGAGCGCACAGCAGGCGGTGTGACCTCTTGGCTAAGCTGACCCCCCCCCCCCCCCACTGTACACAATACAATGTACATATTACACTGTGCACAACACATTGTACACATTGCACTGTACACATTACACTGTAGAAATTACATTGTGCACATTACACTGTACACAACATACTGTACATATTACACTGTACACATTACACTGTACACACTATACTTTACACATTACACTGTAGACATTACAATGTACATTTTACACTGTACATTTTACACTGTACACATTACACTGTACAATTTACACTGTACAAAATATAGTGTACACATTACAAGGTACACATAATACTCTACACATCACACTGTACACAATACACTGTACACAATATATTGTACACATTACACTGTAGACATTATATTGTACACTTTACAGTGTACGCAATATATTGTACACATTACACTGTACACATAGTACTGTACATATTACACTGTACACAATATATTGTACAAATTACACTATAGATATTACACTGTATATTTTACACTGTACACATTACACTGTACACAACATATTGTACACATAACACTGTACACAATACACTGTATACAAACCAAGCACAATGGAACTGTTGCAGAAATGGTTGCCTTGAGCAGTGGTTCCCTATCTGCGAGTGTTCTGGGGCTTGACGCTGTCCCAATATTTTGAAGATTCGTTAGTTGCATATCATTTGCAGGACGTCGCAGTCAACCCCAGCATTGTTACGCTGTTATGTTACTTCTTGGCAAGTTTACGTTGACTAGTTTGCCATTACATTCTGAACGACCAGCACTCATACCAGGGAGGTAGATAAGAAAGTAGCTTTAGTTAAATGTGTACTCGAGGCGCTCCTGTCTGGGAAATTGCCAGTACTAAGGACACTACTTATATATATATATATAGGTTGGTAGGTGAATAGGTAGCTGGTAGGTATTAGGTAGGTAGGTAGGTAGGTAGGTAGGTCTGTAGGTAGGTAGGTAATTGTTAACTATCTCATACTAAAGGTCATCTTGAAATGTTTGTGTAATAGATCCCAGGATTGTTTACTATCTCATACTAAAGGTCATCTTGAAATGTTTGTGTAATAGATCCGAGGATTGTGAACTATCTCATACTAAAGGTCATCTTGAAATGTTTGTGTAATAGATCCCAGGATTGTTTACTATCTGATACTAAAGGTCATCTTGAAATGTTTGTGTAATAGATCCCAGGA
>OY992876.1:515999050-516006550 GCA_963921405.1 Cepaea hortensis | reverse complement strand
ATTCCCGATGTTACGGGGGAAATCATCGACACAGCTAAATGGAACCAGTGTTTCATGATGCCTGATTCGTTTAAAAGTACCGATCTAGACAGTTCAAGTGTGGCCGCTCAAACGTGGCTGAGCTTTCATTTATTTAAACTTTGTGAAGTTTGTATTTTGCAATTTCTAGAGTGAGGCGTTAGTAATTAAGCGGTTCCAGGAGGTTTTGTGCACACAGAAAGACATCGTTCTAAATTCGAAATTACCGTGGCGATAAAAGATCTTCAACATTCGAATAATACTTGTGTTTTAATTGTATCAGCTTAAGCATTATCCATTTATTCACGCCATATGATATATAACTCTGCAGAGTGAACCTGACGAGATGCAACGAAATATGCCAGGCAATAAATCGTGCAGCATAATTTCTGTGGCTTCTGTGTTTAACTTATTCAGTGCCAATGGATAATATATCGCCAAATATGATGTCCCATTAGGACCATCCATCCATCATGTGCCATGCCGGTAAGCGTGGGCGGTCATGTTCTGCCATCTCACTCGATCACCAGAGTCGTGGATCAGCTCCGTGTTTCTGTCTCGACCATGCCACAAGGCCAAGCCATCCAGGACAGAAGAACGATATATCGTCATACTAGTAGGGCTGAGCGGTCTCGAGGTATGGTGTCCGCCTCGAGTGTTGGAGGTCCCGGGTTCAGGCCCCGGTGAGGACCGGGATTTATTTAAAAAATCCACCTGGACTTCCAGTAATAAAATGTCCCCTGGTCTCTGGGTAGTGAGATCGGACGCCCGTGTGTATTGTTGCGCACGTAAAAAAATCCCTTGGCAGTTTGAAATCGAAAAAGAGTAGCCTAACGGCGCTGCCCAGGCAAAAATTCGAGTTAAAAATCTACCCGAAGTATTTCAGGATCCCCGCCGATGCAACGGAATTCGTACATTGAGATGAGTTTCTCCAGACATAGGTTTGAGTTAGGAGGAAAACGGAGCACTTATGGGTTAAACTGTGTGCCGTGATGTTGATCCAACGACTAAACTAAACTAGGATCATCGTGTTATTTATTTTGTTTCGTGTTATCCTCGGCGATTTCAATGCTCAGTGAACGGAGAAACATTATAATAGTTGTTCAATTGATTTTATGCCATGTTTGGTCTAAACGTAGTTTTTATTTGGTGGTGAATTAGTTAAATTTGTAATCGTTGTATATCTTATCGAGCGGACAATGATCAAACAGGCTAAAAACAAACATCTTATTTATGTGGAAATGTGGTTTCTGAGGAACACGCAAAGAATACCATGGACAGACAGAAACACCAATGATCAAGTCCTACAAGAAACAAATGAACATCGTAAACTGATTAGAGAAATTAGACTTAGACAGTCAACATTTTTTGGGGTCACGCAATGAGAAGAAATAAATTAGAGAACTTGGTGACGACTGGCAAGATCGAGGGGAAGAGAACAAGGGGAAGACAAAGAAGTAAATACCTGGAGGTCTCGGCCACGAAGCATGGTCGAGACAAGAGCACTGATCTGATCCTCGACTCTGGTGATCGAGTGAGATGCCGAAACATGATCTCCATGGCTTGTCAAGATTACACATGATGATGACGATGAAACAAGCCGAACACGTGTGTACAATGTATGGAATATTAGCAACACTCAAAGAAGCTTATTTTGGCGTGATATCAATACGAGAGTACAGCCAGAGAGGGGCAAGATCCAAGGCTAGAGCTGGAAGACCTCCAGGAATTAATTACATCACACAAGCACTCAGAGACTTTGGGGAAGGCTGAAGCGAACTGGTAAGCACAGGAGACGGTGAAAGGACAGGATTAGACGATATTGCAACCTTCTTTGGAGGGGCTAATATGATGACGATGAAGATTTGAACTCAAGCGTTGTCCTCTAATTTGTGTATGTGTGCCAACTATCCCTATTATGAGTGTCCCCTGTCATCTGACGAACAAACTCCGACTTCTGATGTACTTGTAATTTACTTCCATAAGTCAAAGAACGAGAAGTCAACTTATATGTAAAATTGATTCATGCATGAGAGAACCCCCTACCTCACCATCATTGCAGCGGAAGGTTAAGAGCCAGCGCTCTTAAACTTTCGTCCATGATGTTGATAATGATGATAACAGCGGACAGTGGTGGCACATGCTCGGGCGATTTCATTTCTGGACTACATGCTGACTAATGTATGAGGGGGCTTCAATTGAAAACCGTACATGTTGTGTGTGTGTGTGTGTGTGTGTGTGTGTGTGTGTGTGTGTGTGTGTGTGTGTGTGTGTGTGTGTGTGTGTGTGTGTGTGTGTGGGGGAGTGGGGGTGGGGGTGAATACATTCTGATAAAATAAAGAATATATGTATCTTTTTTTCGGGGGGAGGGGGGGGGGGGGTGTAGACATCACTGTGTTCAGTGCAAGTCCTCCATCGCTGATAAAGTGATTGTATTCTTGTAGAAAAATCGAAAATGAGGGTCTGTTGTGTGTGTAAAGAATGAATGTAGTAGTTATTTGCTCTTCTTTACCACTTTAGTGTCGTCCCTGGAGTGAGGGGAATCAACACCCATATTTCTTTTAATTCAATATCACTATTCTGGAGATATCCAGTAGACTCCGCCCACAACACTCCCTCAATCTGAAGACACCTTCTTCTCACGCTTACTCACCCCTCTCATTCTTCCCCAACATAACATACTTGACAACTCTTGCTTCAACAAATAAACACAAGAAATTTATTAAAGCAAAGAGTATATGTAGGAGAAGTGTGTGTGTGTGTGTATAAAGTGTAGAATGTATGACTTGTACTCTAAAGTGTCTGTAGACTCAGATCAGTGTTCAGGAGTATAGTCATTCACATCACTGTGCTGAGAACACACTAGCACCATTCAGTCTAGACAAGCAACCTCACCAAGGTGATGCTCCTCCGGTCACGTGAAGACTCCCTCCGTTGTCTCTTGGACCACTAGGATGCTTGGACACCCATGACAAACACTGTCTAATGAGAGTCTTCAATCTGTTTTACACTATGAATTTCCTCTGGTATTTAACCGAATGTTAATTAGAAAATTCTAACACTATTGTCACTGTTACTGGGGAAATCTTACTTGATCTAGTGTTACTGGTTTTAAAGATTCCCCATATTAACAACACAATCTGAAGTTCCCAGTATCAGTATAATATTTATATGACTGTTTTCTGGTATCAGTGTTGTATATGTAGAATATATATAATGTTCTGACTGTTCAGTGATACACCTATCACTTGCTAAAACATAAGTATCATCAGCATATCCTGCTCAGCAGAAGTCAGGTTACCGCAAACCAACTTGGGTATAAGCCCAATGTAGCGGCTTCTCAGCAACTTCTGTTTTCAAATTCTGAGCCATCATCTTCTAAAATGTGTTAGCTTCACTGGTCAAAATCATAGCACATATACGTGACCTGTAAATGGAACCTGTAGAATAGAGAATGCCATGGTGAGGGCAACTCAATCCTGGCCGGAATTAGGTGAGTGTAGGCCAATAGCAGCACTCAGATCTATAACAGAGATCCGATCTCTGTCATACGGCCAAATAACTCATCATATGATCTTAGACATGGCAACACCAGGAAAGAATAAAGGAACGGGTAGAAACCCAGCAGATGCCCTACTGGAAGATCCTACCATTTCACATTCCTCTCCTCCCTCTCAACCATCCTTAATCTCTCTAATTATTACTCCACTACATTGTCCTCAACTCCCTGAGTAAAATGATATATCACACAAGCTAGTTGAAGCCACACAATAGAATACTAGTGCCGACGCTCAGATGATACTTTCTAGCACCGCACTTATAGAACATTCTATCACTAATCATAAAACATTATATCATCACACCTATAATACATTATATCACCGCACTATGATACATTATATTACCGCACTATGATACATTATATTACCGCACATACTGTACTCTATTCCTAATCATACTCTAAGTTAGATATGATTAATAGCCTAACATATGCCTATCCCGGTTGCTAATCGAAACTAGGCGATCACAGACTGGATCTATGTCCGCCGATAACTATCAACAATTTGACACCCTAAACTCTTTTATAAACCACAACTCGGAAAACTGCATCGCTCTTTCCAACTTCAGAAATCTAGTAAACTCACTCCTCTTGTTTACTGCAACGCTTTTTATATTGGGCTGTGAGTGACGTCACCAAAAAGTCCAGACGCTTACCAGTCCAGAGTCTGGTTCCTCCTCCTGTTCTAGACTAACTGGAGTCAACCCGCGGTCAAATTTGCTTTCATTTGGGGAAATTCCATTCTGTCTGTGAACCAGAGAATTCCCCACATCAGAGAATCCATCCCGCCTGTTTTCCAGACTCTCCCGTCTTGCACTTCAAATGCCGTCTCCCGCCTCGCAGACAAATGGCGCCGTTGTTTGTCTCGAGCAACCCACATTATAACAAAATCGCCGACCAGGTATAGACATTCTGACGCGACGTGTTTGGCTTCCCCGTTAGAAATGCCGATCCTGTGTTACCAGTTTTAACGACGTATTTTTCTCAGTCTGTACATCAAAGGATTACTCGTTTTTACAGATTACTGTCGGGTCTGGTTGTCATCGATCGAATCTCAAGTTTATTTATGTAACAGGGTCACTACTGTGTGTGCCCGACCCTGTCGTGAACAGTCTGTCACAGAAGTCACGCCGTTTTGAAACTTTCTACCCCACTCATACACTTGCTGGACAGACAGACATGCCTCACTATACTGGACCTTCTTCACCATACTGGACCTTCATTCGCAGATGAATTTCTATAGTCTGCATCTCTTCAATGATGTAAAAACAAAAGAGATAAAAGAACGCTGCTCCTCTTTAATACATGTTCAAAGTGGGGCGGTCATCTTTAAACTGTCTTTATGATCGTGTTCTTCTGCACCGTGATGTCACGTGTTTAACACTCTTGACATACTCAATAACAATATTGACTGGTTACACGACAATGTCATTGTTATTGTAAGTTATATCACACTGCTAAGGTTGTCATTAAAGCCCAATCGCATAATAACGATGATGAAGATAATAAGATGATAATGATGGTAGTGATGATAATGATGATAGTAATGGTAATGATGATGATAATGATGGCATTGACGATAATGAAAATAATGATGATGATGAGTTTGATGATGTCGAACTGTACAATTCTTTGGTGTCTTTCAGGGATGAGAAAAAATGCGATATTTGTCTCGGACGGGAAGTCCAGACAGAGGCTTCTGACTGGTGTATGGACTGCTATGAGGCTCTGTGTGAGAAGTGTACAAAGGTAGCTACCAATGTTACTGTCTGCTATTTCACAACATGGTATTCCCTGGGTGAATTTACACATAATCATTTATTTATTTATTCATACATTCACTCATTCAGTATCATGTCCTTTGTAGAACCTCGCTCTCATAACAACCTTCCGGATAACTGCTCGGTCTTAAGCAAGATATCCCGCGTCCGATACACCTATCTAGAGATAATCTGCCACATTCTGCACTCATCTTCTCTTTGACCTTCCTCTCTTCCCAGGCATATACCCCACCATTATTACTCTCTCCAAACTTTCATGACGTTTTAAGTGAACAAAATATATCATTTTTTTTTACAATCGTCTTTAGTAGTCAACCTTCTTCAATATTCAGATCTTGGCGTATGTGTGCAATTGTTCTTTTGTGTATCCAAGATATTCTTAGAACTCGTCTATATCATTTATATTCACGGGCATTTATGCGCTGTTCAGCTTCTTTAGTAGGTGTCCGGGTCTTACAGGCGTATGTTGCAATGGGATAGGTGCATGCTCTTAAAAATCTAATTGTTGTAGTTCTATCTGCCTCTCTCCACAATCTATTCAGTTATTTTAGTCTTTGAAGAGCAATAGATATTCGTCTTTTAATTTCTTTCATTGTGTCACCATTGTTGGTAATCAATGACACAAGATATTCGAAATGTTCCACGACAAACAATGTTTCCTCATTAACGTATATTTCTGTCTCCATAGTAGTTTTTACTATATGATATTGGTTGGGATTGTCGCTATTCTTTTGGGTTGAGATTATAAGTTGTTCTATACCAGTCTGTGATGTGGATAGTAATACTATATATGTTTTCTTTCATGCTTGCTTGTTTACGCTGGCTGTGAACTCCATCGTGAAGTCCTGTATGTCGGATGAAGATATCCTGTTGTCCAACATCAGTGTGATGTCATACCGGACTGAGGTTTGCGTGAGTATCCGTTGTCCCATGTCTGACTTATTGGTGTGCAGACTGGTGGTTCCTTGCCGTGCAGGCAGATACTCTCCGACTTCGGAAGAATCAGCAATCCTACTACGTTAGCCAGGACCCCGAAGGGACCTGTTGCCCAGGACGTACGACTAGGACGTGTTTGTAGGTCTTGGCAAGTATAGAACCTGACCGTGGTGCCTTGGAAACACCTCTGCGTCCCGGTTTATTTCATGATTGTTAGTCTATTTACACATAGAAGGCAAAATATTACACGATTCCTTGCCTGGCATATTTCGCTGCATCTCGTCAGATATATACTGCAGAGTTATGTATCATATGAAGTAGTATATAGGTAGAAAAGAGCGGCAATTAACAAGTCTAACCCAGCATATACCAGTGTGGGTGGAAGAGAGAGGATGGTGGACGGTCGTTGGTGTAGGAGAGCCAGGCATATGATACCACAACTTCTAGTCTGAGAATGGAGGCGGGGGAAGTCACGGCGACGTTCCGCTGGCTGGAGGACAAACAGCACATATCTGATGCTTTCTTGATCATGTTTGACAGGTGCATTTATGCGGGAAAATGTCCAGAGATCACATGGTAGTTGCCATGTCGGAGCTTCCAAAGATGTCGTTGCAGAACCTGATGAGACGAGCAAGTTCTCAGAGCTGTGACCAACATCCCGAGGAGGTTGTTAAGATGTTCTGTCTGGACTGCAGGTTGCCTGTATGTGTACAGGTGAGTTTACCTGTCCGTTTTCCCTGTTTCTTTCGAGATCTTTCTGTGTTTGAAATAAACATTAGTATCGTTATTATCCTCATCATTAGCATTGTTCATTATCATAATAATTATTCATCGTCATCAGTATCATTCTTACCCATTTTCACCATATTCACCATTCTTGATCATTGATTTATTTGGTTGTTAGTGCTTCCATATTGACGTTAGTGTTTGGATGTTAGTGCTTCCATATTGACGTGGATAGACCTTAGGTTCATACCAGAATACGATCAGCGTTGCCAGTAGTGGGTTGTGCTCAATATTTAAATTCTTGATCATCATCACCCGCCATCATAATCATCATCGTAATTGCCGTCATCATCATCAGCTGTCATCATTATTAGCCATAATTATCCTTATCATAATCACCATCACCTCAAAAGTCAGAGTGGGTTCGCCTGATGGCGAGGGACACTGGTAAAAGGGAAAGGTAATCCACACGCAAAAATC